>WTSP01114396.1:0-17554 GCA_025331215.1 Actenoides lindsayi | reverse complement strand
CCTCGTCCCCCTCCTCTTCCTCTTCCTCTTCCTCTTCCTCCTCCTCTTCCTCTGCCTCTTCCTTTTCCTTTTCCTTTTCCTTTTCCTTTTCCTTTTCCTCTTCCTTTTCCTTTCCTTTCCCTTTCCCTTTTCTTTTTTTTTTCTTTTTTTTCCCCTTTTTTTCCTTTTTTTTTTTTTTTGTTTTTTTCCTTTTCCTTTTATTTTTTTTCTTTTTTTTTTCCTTTCCCTCTCCTCTTTTATTTTCATTCTTTGGTAAGGGTTCTCCAGGCTAAAGAAAAAGATTAATTGGAAAGCCACTCCTGGGTCAGACTCAGGTTCATACGCCTTTTTAAATCTGTTTCTGTGACATCCCAGCTGCATGCCACAGGCTGTCAGCTGTTTCAGAGGACAACACAGTGTGTGGGTGAGAATCCAGAGAGACTGGGAGGAAAGGGAAGGAGGGACCCTGTTTTTATTGTAAGTCAGAATAAAAACATCTAATCAGAGTGATGCTTTTCAGGAAACAGAACTGCTGGTTTCTGTTCAGCTGTCTTCAAGCTTGGCTGAGGTCAGTCAGGAAAGGTATTTCTTGGAAAACGGAATTTCCCAGGTTAGTGATACCTCATTTCATATCACATTGCATATTTCCATTATGGTTTGCTTGCATGCCTGATTATTTTTGGCTAAAATCCATCTGTTCCTTTACAGAGTTGTTCTCCAAGCCCTTTTACTACCTCTTGCAGAACAGTCTGGATTAAAATTAAACATTAAAAAAAAAAATCTATGGAGAAGGCTGGTCATCCAGTTCTTCTCAATAACAAAACTGTAAGGCTGGCAACTTTATTTGTTAAAATAACAATAAATAACGAACTAATTACAGCAAAACAGCAATTACAAACTGCCAGGGACAGTCCTGCTGCAGCCCTATGACTAATTTGTACTGTAGTCAGTGGAGCTATCCCGCTTCAAACCATCTACAAAGATACTATGCAAGCCCAATAAAGCAACACTGACTGTCATTTCAGGATTTGGATTTGAGCCCATTTCACGGCTCACCCTGCTCCTTCTCCTCTAGGCATGGCTGCAGAATCTCAGGATAGACACAGCCCATTGCTTGAAGTTAAGAGAAAACTGTTCTGGCTCATGTTGTATCTTTCCAAGGCTAAAGACACAGGACAAACTGGGGCTAGAGAGAAGAAAACTAAGTTTGCCTCATTCCTTGTCTCACCATAGATTTCACCCGAACTGGGATTTTTCCCCTCACCACGGGCTTTTGCCAAAACCCTTGGCCCTACCACCCTTTGCACATCCACCATGCCCTTAACCCCATCTCTCCTTGCACTCGTCTACTATTCACTGCTGCAGCTTGATTTTTTTCCTTCTGGAGATACAGAGATCCAGGAGAGTAGATGGACACAGAACTGTTTTGGGGAACAAAGATCAGAGACAATTTCCACTGCCTAGCTACATTGCCTCTGTGATACTTGCATATTTATGTGTGAAAAGAAGCTTTCAGACGTTAGGGTCGACCCAGAAGGGAGGCAGGGTTTTCTCAGAGCTATTGGTGCTGGTGCATTAAAGGTCTGTCCTGGAATGAGGTGGGGCATTTTCAGGCTGGGGGCAGAAGCAGCGACGGCCCCAGCATGCACAGGCAGATTCCCCACTGGCTGAGGCCAATCCTGCCGGAATGTCCTCAGCTCTCCTTGCTTATCCCTCATACTGCTGTGCCATAGATGTGTAGGCAGATGTTTGCTGCCTCTGGCGTGGCACCGAGGAAGCTGAGTAATGCTGAGGTGCGGACTGGCTTCTGTTACACCACAAACGTCTCCAAGGATTGTCTTCTCGTAATGGAAGGGCCATGCAAATGGGGAACCAGAGTGGCACAGAGATGTATTGTATGCCAGCCTGGCTTTCTTTGCCTTTGTCTGGCTCATGTTCCCTCTTTATGGGAAGTTTCCTTGACCAGCTAACTGAGGTCGAGTAACTGAAGGGCAGTCTCTTGTCAGTGAGGAAAAAATGTCAAGATGGCACATGGATGATGTAGAAAAGAAGCAACTCCTCTAAAGAGAGGGAAATCCTTTATGCTATTGCACTGCTCAGATTTTTCCCGTTCCATTTTTCTTTCTTCAATCACCAGCTTGCAAATCAGAAGCTATGTCTGCCCCCATTATCATCCAATTCATACTCTTTGAAAATCATTAGGGCAGCATGTGCCAGGGAAACAAGGAAACAAGCTTAATAGCAGGGATCAGTAATTTTTATGGAATGTTTATTTGTCTCTTGTTTTTTTGAAGTCTGAACTGTCCATCCTGTTCTTTGTCCCAGGAGCCAAATAATGTCAGATGAGTGGTTGTGACACAGGTCTGAGGCTGGAGGGGCTGAGATGTAAGGAAAGACTTCAGACCCTGACAGTAAAGGTCAATAACATCCAAGAGGCTGTAGAGAGACGTGCTAAAGTGTGATGTAGTTTTGCAATACACCATTTTTGGTGACAATTGTTTCCTACTACACTCCTGGCTTGTACAGATTCTCCTGTTCTATTCAATGTTGGGAGGTGACAAAGGCTCCTTAACAAGATCACAAATAGACAAGGGGGATGAAAAGGACCAGCTGTTGAGGAACCAACATCCAACATGTGCATGAGAAATATTCCTTGATACTCTGCAAGCTTTTAGAAGAGGAAAACGAATCACAAAGATGCAGTTATGTTATGGCTTCTATTTCATTGAGTAATAAAGAGCAGCCCACTGAACGCGATAAATTGAACTAAAACATTATGACTCATATGTCCCATGACTGAGCTGTCAGAGCAAGTTGTTTTATATTCCTGGTTGAGTTACCTACCTGCTGATGATCTCACATCATGTTTTTCATCATGGTATTCAATCTTTCACTGCAATAACAAATATGGCCAGAGTCCTCAAAAGGCAAAATGATTGTGGACAGAGCAATCAAGGTAATAGTTTGTTTTCTTTTCTTCACTGGATGTCTACCAATATAGTTACCTAATGTGCTACCTCTATAACCTTATCAGAACCCTGTAATGAATAATACCTATTAATTAATAACACTTCTAATTGCCTAGCAGACCCCTGACCATTAATGCCAGCCCTGGGCAGTGTTGTTGGCTATTGGTTGTTGCTGCAGATTTGTTCCAGCTCAGGTGTGGGCCTACAGCCACATTCTGACAGGGCTCTGCTGACTCCCTCGAGGCTGTGATTTTGTTCCAGCTTATGCCCTGCATGTGTGAAGCTGGCACTACAGGTGGTACTGAGCGTGGCTTATGCTGTGTGCTGCAAGGATGCACCCCTGTTGCACAGAGCAGATGTCTGGGCAGCTTCTCAGGAAGGGACTCTGTTTCTGAAGGCAACCACCCTCCCATGACATGACCTTAAATGAAGAAACCCTCCTCTGTGATGAGAGGGCTAACAGTAGCCCATCAGTGCAGCATGTAATTTTCATCCAGTCCTAGGACACTGCAGCAGCAGGCAGAGGCAGTTCAAGCCCTGGGTAGATGGAAACTGGAAGCCCTCAACTTTTATTGCCAGCTCACTCAGAGAGGTGGCTTGACAACATCATGTGAAGCTGTCACAGCACAACAAAAGCACCTCTTTCCCCAAACTGTGGGAAATCCGGATTAGCGTGCCACGTTGCTGTTGCAGTATACAGGAGATTATGAAGTCTGGAAGGTTGAAAGAGAACCTGACCTAGGAAATGCTATGTTCTTGTATCTCAAGCTGTGTTAATTTTATATGCCTGTATAAAAAGGGGTGAAGGGCCTGGAGAGCAAGTCTTATGAGGAGTGGCTGAGGGAAGTGGGGTTATTTAGTCTGAAGAAAAGGAGGCTGAGGGGAGACCTTCTCACTCTCTACCACTACCTGAAAGGACATCGTAGAGAGGTAGGTGCTGATCTCTTCTCACAAGTAACTAGTGATAGAACAAGAGGGAATGGCCTCAAGCTGCACCAGGGGAGTTTTAGGTTGGACATTAGGAAAACATTTGTCACAGAAAGGGTTGTCAGGCCTTGGAATGTGCTGCCCAGGGAGGTGGTTGAGCCACCATCCCTGGGTGTGTTTAAAAGCCATATAGATGTGGTGCTTGGGTATATGGCCTAGTGGTGGACTTGGTAGAGTAGGGTTAGTGGTTGGACTCAATGATCTTAAAGTTTTTTCCCAACCCAAATAAGTCTATGATTCTACGATTCTAAGATCATTCACGAATGTTGGTTACATGATGGAGACTATGTGAGTAAGAATCACAGGCAAATGTACTAATCCTAAGAAATCATAGCTATTGCAATGGGTGTGTGTCCAGCCACTAAGGTATTTCAGGGGCTACAGATACAAGCAATATGGTTTGTGGAGCTAGAGGTGAAGTAATATGTAGAATGGGAAATGGCTTCTGGAGAAGAGGTACAGGCACTGTTTTGTGTCAGCCCATCACACATTCTACCTCTTTGAAGGATGTTCGTTGACAGGCACGTTCCAGTGAACAGAGCTGCTTCAGTTTAGGAAACTATCATTCCACCTCTTGACTTCACCTCAGGTGATGTTTAGTGCTGTCAGAGCCGGGTCACTGGAATAGATCATGTAAACAAATGCATACTGCACATTATCTTGCAAGAAACCTTCCCGTCAAACCTCCACTCAGTCCACCACAGGCTGACTGTTACCATCTTATCTTAAAAGTGTTCTGTGTCTCAATCTGGAATCCCCAAAGAGGCTCGTTCCTTATTAATATAATTTTTTCAGTCAAAGGTAGGCGAGCTTATCACAACTTTGAGCTTCATGAATTTCCACCACGATCTTTCATTTGCATTATTTTATGACACAAGTAACATTTAATACCTCACAGGTATGTATTCCTAGAAGACATTTCTGGTAGCATCTGTGGTCCTTTTCAGCTTTGTGGAATAATTACTGGAGGTGACTTGGAAATTAAAATTGTATTAAAGGTACAGCATTGTACACACATGAAGGAAACATATAATATTGAAGAAGCTTCCAGGGTGGAGTGCAGGCAATCTATTCCACAGTGGTTCCCTGAGCAACATAACCTGGAACCTTAGAAAGAGCACAGAGAGTGAAGACACTGTAACCAGGATCTGTGGTATCACTGCAGGGAAGGGAAATTTATGGTCCTATGGAACTGATAAGCTGCATATTTGCCACCCTGGGCCAACAGTCTTGTCTTTTTTTTTTTGACAAAATACTGTCCTTTGTGCAAACTTTGCTCATTATAATCTCATTATAACACCAAACCACACCTCCATCCAAACTGGGTCTCAGTCAGAATCTAAGCCCAGCCAGACTCAGCCCCTCTTATATCTGAAGGCAAGCTGGAATGCAAGGGGATTTATCTTCTGCCAAATTACTTTACCTTTTCACTCAACAAGCTTTCAAAAAGTTGCACTATTGCTACAGATACAATGCACGCAGAAGCAACCATGTCAAAATGAGCACATGGGTTGTGCATGTTTTTACATCCTGTTCCAAGACACATAGCAAGTTTACCCATCAGGTTAGGGTGGTGCACACTGGTTAGCCAACAGTGCTGATTTTGACCCTCATGGAGTTTTTGAGGCATCCAGCACTGAAGCCAGGAGTTTGGCAAGATGGTGTTGACATCTGGCATTAGCTCCAGCATCAGCCCTGAAATCACTGAAGCTCCTTGTCCCTCAGAAGAGAAAGGGCTCAGCATTTTTCTTCAGGTACTCCATAAAAAGAGAAATGGAAACAAAAGCCTTCATAATGTCAACTTAGGCAGTTTTGAGATATCCCACATAATAGAAAAAAACCCAAGGCCAAATGCTGGAGAACTAAAAAGCACTCTCGTTGTATTAGGCCACTAGGTTCTCTGCATCCAAGCAGCACTGAGCCTGAGGTAACCTACCCTCCTGGACCACAGAGTGCTTCCAGCATACAGGGCATGGCATAGCTCACCCTGAGGCAAAGATGGTCCTTTCATGGGTTTATGAGGAAGGCCAAGGTGCAGCTGGAGCTGAACTTGGCAAGGGATGCAAATAATAAGAAGAAAGGCTTCTACAGGTATGTCAGCCAGAAAAGGAAGGTCAAAGAAAGTGTACCCACCCTCATGAGCAAGACTGGCAAGCTGGTAACAGACAAGGAGAAGGTTGGGGTACTCAACAACTTTTTGTTCCTCAGTTTTCACTGGCATGCTCCTAGTCTCAGGAACATGTCTGCAGAGTCTCTGCGGTGCTCTCTCTAGACACATCTGGTCCTTGGTAGGTCAGTCTTGGTGTCCTGTGAAAGTATTTGTAATGTTTCCAGACTTGAGCTGTGCCTCAGCTAATGAACCCAGCCAGACATCGTATGGAGCTGTATGAGCTCTCTGCATCCACCATGCAGTTAATCTACACTCAGAATGTGAGCTCCCAAGTGACCGATAATTGTAGCTTCTCCTTGGTGTCGCCGTAGGATTGTGAGTCTTGCTAGTTGTGACTTGGCCATGTTTTCAGAAGGGGACCATCAAAGTTGCTGAGCTGCACTGTGTTGTTCTGGTGTAGCAGTTAGGTGAACGAGTAACTCTGTGGGACTTGGAAGCTACTATCTTTCCTAAACACCTTTGTAGGAAATCAGTATAACAAAACTCAAACAGACCTTAAGGAAAGAGAATGTGATCTTATTTTACAAATCTCAGAATAAATGGATTTTACTCTTATCCATATACTCACCAGCATCCAGATGTGTGCATCTCAGTCATCTGGCCAGGATCATTTATGTGCAAGAAAGATGGTGCAGGGTACTTACTGGGTCTCAGTAAGAAAGGCCTTTCAACAAAAAGCTTAATAAAACAGCTGTTTTAATAAGGCAGAATAAGAAGAGGAGTGTAGACAGCTAGTTAATCTAACATCCCTTCAGATACTGGGCACCCCACATTCGTGTAGCATTGGACAGACCCCAAACTGATTTCCCCCCCAGCATATTGCACAGGTCCTGTTTGTGGAGGGAATTTCCCCCTTTTTGGTCATCTGAGCTATTATCTCGTTTCTTCCAGGAAGACAATTCCATTCCTGAAGGATGTTTGAACTTCCTGCAGCACAGGCAGATAATGGCAGGGCCAGGCCAGTGGTGCAGTCACTGGTGCCCAGTGGGAGCTGCCTACAGGCTCCTCTGTTGTGATCCATCAGCAGAGTTTTCCCTGCATTCGGGGAGTTGGTGCACATGCATCGTGGTGCAGCACAGACCTGTGTACATAAATTGCAGGTTGCATGTAGCAACATATGGTTCTTCTCAGCCCAGGATAGCAGGCATGGCTTGTTTGAGATCACCAGCCCCTGCATTGGCAGGGGGTTGGGACTTGATAGTCTCCAGAGGTCCCTTCCAACCCCTACCATTCTATGATTCTATGACTGATTCTATGATTCTATGTCTTCTACAAGGCTCCCAATACACAGTCCCCTCTCTTCCACCATAGGGGGAACTCTCAACCTGCTGGGTTTGTCAGGGAAGGTGAGTAAGCTTGTAAGTGAATATCCCTCTCCAGGGGTATTTGTGAGCACTTCGTCCTTAAAACTCTGACAGCATGGAAAGATGTTGCTACATGTGGGGCTGAGCCACTGTACCTTCCACAGCGCTGGGCTCTGGGTGCTTTGGAGGAAAGGCCTGCTGTGCCACTGGGAGAAGTTTCTTGCACAGGGCAAATAAATCTCATTTTTCTGCCAGTGAAGCATGATTAACTGTTTCAAACTTACAAGCAGGCTTCAAAGAGATTGTGCAATTATTACATCTTTCACTGGAAACATGGATCAGCCCTGACTCCTCAGTTAAGGGGTGAGGAAAAAGTGCTGCTAAGGGCAGGCTTGTAAAGACATGTTGTTACGTGCTGGCAACTGCAGTCAATCAATTTTCCTTTTCCCCTTACATCACCCTGTGCCAGCAGAGCCTGGGGCTGTGTTCTGCCATCGGCAGTGCGTGGAGCCTGGCACGCAGGAACAGAACCAACGAGGAAGACAGCAGCAAAGAAGGGTCCATGGTGAGAGAAGTAGCCATGTACAAGAAAAAGCTGAGAGGGTAAAAAAGAATGGCTCACCAAAAAAAAACCCCATCCTACTGGCTTCAGCTCTGTGTTGTCTTTGTTCCAGCCCAAGGTGACTCCTGGTCATGTCGCCCCAGGGGTGTGCTTTCTGTCTGCGCAAAGTCTCTGCCTCTCTTGGAGCCTGGTGAGGGTGATACTGGTGCCAGCGAAACCGAGTGGGAGCTCTGGTCCCCAGTATAATTGCACAGGGTGAGGGGCCACACCGAAGTCTGAGCCTGTTGGGGAAGTTCCTGCTGGCATAAAACTGAAACAAGCTCTGTAAACTGTCCGAGAACAAAGGGCACCAGTTAAAATGAGCGAAAGATAGGGGTGAGCAGCAAAAGAATCCAAAAGTGCTTCTTCCCTGCTTGACTGTTTCGAGGTCTTGAGACAGCTGTTGTGCCACAAAATAAACAGAAAGCGTCAAACTGGACATTTTCTGTCCGACAAAGTAGGAAAACCCAAGTTTTAATGCAAAGTTTAGTAAAGAAGTGCATTGGCTGTGCAAAGCGTTAGCAAAGGAGGGAAAAATGTGGATTAAAGAAATTTTGACACATCCATGCCCATAAATTTTTAGATATTATCCTTATTCTTCTGACCTTGCAATGATTAGAATTTTAAATAGTTTCTAATAAAAAGTACTAGAGGAAGGAAGGAAAACTATTAAATACCTATAATGGTGCCAGTACACAAAATTTAAATAGTGAGAT
Organism: Actenoides lindsayi; assembly: GCA_025331215.1. NCBI lineage: Eukaryota > Metazoa > Chordata > Aves > Coraciiformes > Alcedinidae > Actenoides > Actenoides lindsayi. Next base: position 8,828 of record WTSP01114396.1, on the reverse strand, counting down.
TTTAGTTTTAGGAACTCTTTTTTGTAAAATGAGTATATTTTAAAATAAACTCATTGCATTGCTGTTCAAGTCATGGATGATGGGACAATAGAAAGGGTAGAAATAATACATTTAAAAATAAATTCCTAATCAATTGATACATTTTCAAGGTTTAATGCACATTTACACAGCAACTGCATATTAACAGAGAAGAAAATAAAGCCTAGACAGTTACATTGGCTGTCATCCCTCTGCCATTTTCTCCCCTAAATCCTTTAAACATTTTTGGGTGCAAAACTTTGAAATACTCAGTCACTCTGCAGTTAGTGCGTTTCTCTCCAAGTCTTAAATTCTGAAAGAGTTACAAATTCACCTTCATGAGATTGATGTCAAATTTAGAAAAATACCTAAAAATCTTTCAGGATTTGATTTGTTTTGCTAACTCTTAATTTTGTCTCATATTTACATCAAGGAATCAGTTATTAAGTGCTTGATTTTTTTGAGTTAGGTTCCTTGTGTACATATGTGCCATACATAACAATGCTGAACAACAAGGGCTGTTGTGATAGTTATAAAAATGATAAAAATAAAGTGATCACTTTGGCTTTGGGCAATTTATTTGTAAGATCACAACTAGCTTTAAGTATTTTCTTACCAGGTTTGGGGAGAAAAGGGAAGAGATGCTGGGATTTTGTATATATTCTATAGTGTGGGAATGTTTTACGATATTTTTTAATTTCTTAGATGTCCTTCTCTTAGAGCTGTTTAAATTTACATTAATCCATTGTTTAAACAATAGCAAGCTATATCTGTAGCAAATATTTATAAGACTGCAGACTTTTGTTTATATCGCATTAAGTTGATTATACAATAAATATCACTTGACTAACACATTTTTAAGGTGATTCTATCTTGAATTTTAGTGTATTTCAAGATTGTTCTAAATAAATGGCTTTGTGTCCCTGAAAATATACCCAGGACACCCCCTGCAATTGCTTTCCAAAGTGCAGTATTTATGGTCAAGACACAGGCAAGAAGGCCCAATATTCTGCTAACATTGCTCCTCCTCCAGTGTGGCCCAGTGGTGCACAGTCTGATGGGAAAAAAGTACTTAAAGAGAACTGATAAATTAGCACCTGAACAGTTGATTAATTTGCTGTAACCTACTTCTGCTGTGGGGTTTTGATGAACATGGGCTATTTCCTTGACTCTTGAAAAATGAATCTCTGGCATGAGAAGTTCAGGGTGCCAGAAGGAACGTCTCTGGAGACTTGCTGTCCTCTCAGCTAGCCTTGTCGCCTACCTCATGCTGCAAGATGAAGAAAAGTGACCCTAAAGCCACAGAAAATGTACCACTGGGGCAAAGACCACAGTCCAGACGCTGTATCCAGGAGTGGCAGGAGGAGGTGCTTTTCAGGAAGAGCAGACAAGCCTGGCCACCATCTGTGGTTCATTATGATGCAGTCACACTACCCCTATAGACACAGTGGCTGGGAACCCTGCATCTTCTCTTCAATGTCTGTTTATGGACTTGTTACCATGAATTTTTCAAATCTCGTTTGACTCTGTCCTGCCATCTGTTTCCACAGTATACCGGGCAGCAGATTCCAGAAGTTCACAGCTTGCGACTTAAATAAGTACTTGTCTCTGTTTTAAACTGATTGATTAATCACAAGAAGTGCCAATTCTTGCTATACTAATGTCTCATCATTAAGCACTGAAACACTTGTCTGCTTTTAAAAGACTGTCCTAGCCTAGAGAGCGGGAGCTGTAACGTGTAACTGGCAGAAGCACTTGATCTTAAAAGAGCAACTTAAAAAACCCACAGATGTTCCATTCAACAGGAGCAAATCCTCCATCCACCAAATGGTGTGTGACTATGGAATGATAATTAGCTATGGTCCTTCTATTTCAGCAGCTCCACTCAGATGGATAAAAGTAGTAAGAAAGTATTTTTATCTGCAAGCCCATCGCGGAACTGGACCGCTAGATGTACCAACTGGAAACTCCTTGAAAAGCAAGGCACATTAGGCTGCACAAAGAACTGTAGGAATGTGTCTGTATCCCTTGCAGTAGTCAAGATGGATTGTTTACTCCTCTGTACAGTGCAGAGGTACAAACCCTGTTGTCAGTACCAAGTACTTGGGTATAAAACATCCCTCCATCCCGTGCTTCTGCGGCTAGGTTGTTTTTGCAAGACTACTGCATACATTCATTGATTTATACCAATTTTAGTCATTAAACTCTGAAAGTATGATTTGGTATCATTCTCCTCTCATTATACAAATGGTAATCTTTTTACATAGTCAATAGAATTAATCAGAGTTTTTGTGCTGGTTTTGGCTGGGGTAGAGTTAATTTTCTTCACAGTAGCTAGTATGGGGCTATGGATTGGATTTGTGCTGGAAATTAACTTTATCCCAGCCCAATAATACAGGGATGTTTTAGTTATTGCTGATCAGTGCTTGCACAGCATCAAGGCCTTTTCTGTTCCTTATACCACCCCACCAGCGAGTAGGTTGGGGGTGCACAAAGACTTGGGAGGAGACACAGCCGGGAGAGCAGATCCCAGCTGACTAAAGGGATATTCTATATTATATGATGCCATGCTCAGCAATAAAAAGTTCAGGGAAGAAGAAAGAAGGGAAGGATGCTCAGAGTGATGGCATTTGTCTTCCCAAGTATTGGTCGTGTGTGAAGAAGCCCAGCTTTCCTGGAAATGGCTGAACACCTGCCTCTCTATGGGAAGTGGTGGATGAATTCCTCATTTTGCTTTGCTTGCATGTGTGGCTTTTGCTTTACTTATAAAACTGTCTTTAACTCAACCCATGAATTTTCTCAGTTTTACTCTTCTGATTCTATCCTCATCCCACCGTTGAGTGAGGGAGCAATTGTTTGGTGTTTAGTTGCTGACTGTGGTTAAACCACAATAGTCCTTTTTGAAGCCACCTAGCCTAAAGAGAATCTAGCTTATGGAAACTAAGAGATGACCACCTGTCACTTACACTTTGGTAGATGTGTCCTCTTGTTGAGGTATGGGTCTTTATATCTTACAAGTTCAGGAGCTGATGCGTTCAAGCTGGTCTTAAAGAGGCAGAGAAAATTAATCACACGAGTTGTTACGGAGGGAAGAGAAGCACAATGTGAAACCACTAAGCTCATATTATGAAGTGGACCAATGGTCTTCCCTCAATCTCTACTACTGATGGTCTTTGTAGTTAGTTGTTGACACAGGTGGCCAATCAAATGATACCACATTATACTTTCCCAGCAGCTTTGGGAACTATTCTGTCACTTGTTGATCCACTGTCCATGCCAAGGCTCACTGTGCTTACTTCTTGTTTACGTTGTCCTGTTTGCCCTGGCTCACCAGTCAGACTCTTGTCTATATTGTAACCAGATCTTGATCAAAGCAAAGCTGTAACATTCCTATGTTACAAGCAAGCAAGAACTCCAAATAGTTTTCACAATAAAAAATGAAGGCAATTATTATCGTCTGTGTCTCTCAGGGTCCTGAGGGCATTAAAAAAAATCTTTAGTGCCTTGACCACCCTCATTTGGGGCTTCCACTGACACATGACCTGCAGACAGTCCAGGAGCTACATTTAAGTGCAAATCTGTGTTATTAGTCTCTGCCTGAACTATGACATAGGTTTGCCTGTCTCTATCTCTCACACTCATGCCTGTGTCCATGCCCATGGCCAGCCAAGGATCCTGTTGATCTGTTTCCAGACCTATGAACTGATTTTCTGGGTTAGCCTCAGACCTATCTCATTTTTATGGACCAACCTGGTGATTACTGTGTCTGTATGTGTCCTTGGTTGCCGTCACAGGACCTGATCCTGACCTGAGGATTGACCTCCCAGCTTGACCTAGGACTTGCCTCATTAGCATGAACCAGCCTGAAAACCTCCACTCTTGGTTGCTCCTGATTGCCTCGGGCCTGCCCTGCCCTGCCCTGCTCTTCTCTTCTGGGTACATCAGAATGCTCCCTGGTTAGCAAGGCTTCTTCCTCACTGCCTGCTTTATCTTTCTTGACTTGACCCCTTATCTCTTAGGGAATAGCTGGCCCTTGCTGTGCCCTGGCAGCATCTGGCAAGGGCTGCTCCGACTTGATCACAGAAAACAGTGGCTCTGGATGCTTGGTCAGATGTCTAGATTCTGCTTATCTGTAACACTATGACAAAATTTTTATTTCAAGACATTCTTTTTAAGACACGTTTGTCTAGCAAATCAGTCTGTGCTCAAACAGTGAGCAAGAAGAGACATCACATTCAGCTCAGTTCTCCCTCGGGAGTGTGTCGGGGAGAACAAGGAAATGTAATACAGGATGCTAAGCACCACACAGCTGCTTGATCTCCCCACTCTCCACTCCATGGGATGGGGCAGAGAATTGGAAAGGCAAAAGCAAGAAAACTCATGCATCAAGATAAAGACAGTTTAAGAAGTAAAGGGGAAGTTAAAAAACACATCAAATGATGCAGAGGCAGTCCCTCCCCATCATCAGACTGATGACCAGCCAGTCCCCAAGCACCAGCACCTTCAGAAAAAATCCCCCCAAGTTTTATTGTTGAGCACAGTTAGATGACATGAAAGATCTCTGTGGTCAGTTTAACTCCGTTGTCCCAGCTGTCTTCCCTCCCAGCATCCCAGCACCTTCAGCCTACTCACCTGAAGGCAAAGACAGAAACACAGAAGGCTCTGCAAGCACTCTTCAGCAATAGCTAAAATATTGGCGTGTTATCAACATTGCTTTGGCCACTAGGCTAAACTACAGCACTATACAGGCTGCTGTGAAGACAATTAACTCTATCCTTGATGATGTGCAATAGATATAATGCCTGGTTCTGGATGATGTTTTCTGTTTCTGATGGAGGTTTTACCTCCCATGGGAGCTACAGGTGAATTCTGGGGGGAGTTTAACCATATGGCCACCACTGAGCAATCACTGAGTGCTTAGAAAAGAAAAGCTCAGTGCTGGAAGTTCCTACAGCTGCTCTGAACACTGTCTCCAATATGATTGCTAGCAAAGAAAATGATGAATCATTGCATTCTCTCACGTGAAGTCCACCTGGTTTTGTTGTCCCCCTCGTTGTTTAAAACCCTGCCAGTTGTGTGCTGACTGTCTGTCAGACTACACTTCTCAAAGGGAGGATGGACACTCTGACATCCACTGGGTTTGTGGTATTTATTGTTCTGCCAAGTGCAATATTTGGCACAGCATTGTGCATTGAAACAAAGAGGTAGAAATGCGGCAAAAATCAGAAACATAAATATACAGAATTTCTGTGATGCAAAGTAGTGTGAGATGCCTGTAGGACAGCTTAGAGTAGAAAATCCTAGCCCAAAATACAGATATGTTCACTTGCAGCTTTTTTTTTCTTCATACTCAGTCCTCATGATACTACATCCTCTCTGATTCCTATAGCCTCACCAGTTAATGTGAAAGAATTATATTACAAGGATATTGGGATGTTTTTCTCAGCTAAGAAAAAATAATACTGAAGTAAGCGTACAGGTAAGTCCTTCCCAGTAACCACCTGCTCTCCATCTTGCCTGGGTCAAGGCTCTGCCCGCACACCCTTGTGACTCACTGCTATTCCACTTCATTGTTCAGAGTCAGACTCATGCTCACCCAGTAGTATCAGGGCGGCATCAGTTATCCTAATCTGTTATTTTTCCACATAGGGAAACTGAGCAGGAGTCTCAGTATGACGATGCTGTGCAGCTTGCAGAGGAGAGGAAAGCAAAGGTTCTGGGAGAGATAAAAAGAGGCTGGGTGGGTGCGCTTATCAGTCAGAGCTGTGGACTCATATGCTGTCTGTGTATCTACAAACTCGGTTTTGGATGCATTGGTGCATTATTATGTCTACATATATGTGTAAGTATCTGTGTGTACTCATACATGTAATATTCATGCACACACAGAGATGTGGCTGAGCCCTTTTTTAATTTTAAAGTTCCAAACCGTATCTCAAAAGGCTCTGTGTGGTTTTTTTTCCTTCCATGTAAATGTAGATATGTACAGAGAAACCTCCATTAAATCCAAACACACGTACAGTGGATTTTCCTTTTACTGTCAAATGTGCCAGCAGCAGAACACTGCAGCTAGCACAAAATTACCATTACAAATTAAGTCCAGGAGGTGGCTTGTAAATGGAGATTGAGACCTAAGCCTTTGTGGCATGAGCCCCAGGCTTTTAGTCACGTTGGAAGTTTTGCCTTCCCCCTTGCTTCCAGACTTCCAATGGGTGATTCTCACCTCTTTCCAATAGATCATTCAGCCAGAGAATAGAAAGATCAGTACCTGTAAAATCCTCAGAGATTTGCAAATTGGGATTTTGGCTGGTTGAAACCTTGGTCCTTTTTGTCTTCTATGATGTCCGTGCTCCTCTTTCTTCTCCCTGACCTGCTTATCTTTACTGATTTCTTCCATATGTTTCCATTTCTGTGACCTCTATGACTTGTGTGTTATGCTGCATAAAATTGCACAGTGTAACACTGGAGCTGGTGCTACCAGACATACATCTTGGGTTTCAAGTGTCAGACAGGCCAAAAAACATTTGAGAAAAATGACAATGTGCCTATTCTTTTGATACACAGCTGTGAGATAAATTAGGGGAGCAGTACATCCAGCAGACAACACTGCTGTAAACACTGTCATGCTGTAGGACTGTTAGGCTGACATCTCTTTTCCTGGAAGACATCTATAAGGAGCTAGCTCCCTGTTGCTCTGTCCACCTCTTTATCACCCAGCGTATATCAGGTAATTGACATAATGAAAAATAGAAAAAAAATATTTTAGTCACAGCTGTTTGAGTAATATAAGGTTCCACCTATATGTATGACCCTTGTTCCAGACGTAGCAACTTACAGGCATACTGGATTGCTGCTGTGTGATCATCATCACCCAAGAAAGTTTTTCCCACTGAGATGTATTACCCTGCTGGAGGTTATCATCATCCTCTGAAGCACTGAAATTTGGTCTCCATAGACAGGTTGTGCAAGGTCTCCTAGAAGTGTGGAAATTCACTTGTCTGGTAACCTTGTCTTTCTGATTATGTTGCGGTTAAAACAACTGTCGGGTGTGGAAGGGATTCCTCTCCTCATGTTAGGCTGGCAGGAATAATACAACGACATCTCCTTTCATTATTTTTTTATTTGTTTTGGTTTTCCACATTCTCATAGAGTACGTTCAGCTTCCTGGAGATGCCTGGAAATGTTGCATTACAAATTCCCTGTATCTGCTTGCACATATTTCTGTCTGAAAGTAGGAAGGCTCTGCAGAGGGGTCTGGATTGATTGAATTGATGGGCTGAAGCCAATCATATGAAGTTTAACGAGACCAAGTGCTGAGTCCTGAATGTTGATCATAACAACCCCAGGCAACGCTACAGGCTTGGGGAGGAGAGGCTGGAAAAGCTGCCCAGTAGAAAAGGACCTGGTGGTGCCAGTCAACAGCTGGCTGAACAGGAGCCAGCAGTGTGCCCAGGTGGCCAAGAAGGCCAGTGGCATCCTGGCCTGCTTCAGGAGTAGTGTGGCCAGCAGGAGAAGGGAAGTGATCGTGCCCCTGCACTTGGTGAGGCCACATCTTGAGTACTGTGTTCAGTTCTGGGCCCCTCACCACAAGAAAGACATTTTGTTGCTGGAGTGAGTTCAGAGAAGGTGAAGGGTCTGGGGAACAAGTCCTGTGAAGACAGACTAAGGGAATTAGGATTGTTTAGTTTGAGGAAGAGGATGCTGAGGGGAGACCTTATCACTCTCTACAACTACCTGCAAGGAGGTTGTAGTGAGGTTGTTGCCTGGACTAGAGGAAGTGGCCTGAAGCTGCACCAGGGAAGGTTTAGACTAGACATTAGGAAGAATTTCTATACTGAAACAGCAGCGAGGCATCGGAACAAGCTATCCGCGGAGGTGGTGGAGCCACCATCCCTGGATGGTGTTCAAAAAACATGTAGCTGAGGCCCTTCAGGACATGCACGTGGGATAGTGAGGTGTGTTGTTTGGTTCGGTTTGGTTTTTTGGGGGTTGGCAGTCGGACGCAGTGATCTTAGAGGTCTTATCTAACCATGATGATTCTGTGATTTTTTTTTTTTATTTCTCTGCATTCAGTGGCACATTGTTTGGTTTATACCAGGAACTACTGCTACTGAGCACCGCTGCTAATCAAGCCACTTCTTGCAGATCAGACCAAGCATCTCAAAGTCTAATTTACAGCTGCGTATTTGTAACTGTCTACTGCAGAGAGAAGGAAACAAAGAGACTGCTATAGTATCAATGCATCTTTGGCCTTCGCATCATGTATATGATCTCAAAAACACATTAGTCAAACACTTTTTTATTTGTTTCTGACTCTCAGGCATTTCTGAGTGACTGCATTGATCCTATTCACTCTTCCTAAGGTACAAACTAATACACCCAGTAGGGAATAATGTTCTGCTGTGAAGTGAGTGGAGAACTTGCAGCAGAAGAGGCAGATGCTGTGTTGGCACTGTGCTGCACACGACCTCCCATGATTAGCCTTCTCCTTCACAGAGGGTCCTTCCAGTGCCAGAATCCCTCTTTCCTCTCTACTCCACCATGCATGTTCATTTCTCTTTGTTCTGCCCTTGAAGGAAACTGAGTATTTTTGGATGATGTGTCCAGTTCTGGTCTCCCCAGATCAAGAGGGACAGAGAAATACTAGAGAGAGTCCAACGGAGGCTATGAGGATGATAAAGGGACTGGAACATCTCTCTTATGAGGAAAGGCTGAGAGACCTGGGGCCATTCGGTCTGGAGAAGAGAAGACTGAGAGGGGATCTTATCAATGTTTACAAATATCTGAAGGGTGGGTGTCAAGTAGAAGGG
>WTSP01114216.1:0-17571 GCA_025331215.1 Actenoides lindsayi | reverse complement strand
AAATGCACTGATTATCATCTTTCAGGACACTACCAACAGTAGAGAAAAAATGCCTCCATTGAATCAAATTATAGAAACTGTCTCACCTAATTTACCTTAATCCCTTCCATAAATCTCTCTCTTTTGCTTTAACACTGAAGTCCATTTGGGGACTCTCAGCTGCAGCCTTCAGTGATGTGTTGGCGCTAAACCTTCTTCATCAGAGATAAGTAACTGAGATAGCTGTTTACAGCTATGCATCAGTACTCCCTAATCCATTTTTCAGTATTGCAGAGCATTTACTTTCTACTCTAATTTTGTTATTAATCTTAGATCATGTCATTTCTTCCTCTTTATAATTCCTGGCATTTTTGTTGCTTTTGGATTTTTTTTCCACCCCCCCTCCCCACTAATCTTTGTTACGATACCAAAATTTGATAACAAGAAATATTGTATAATTAATATAAACTACAGAAACACTTTCAAAGTTGAAAGGAATTAATAAACTCCTGAAATAAATATTCTCACATTTCAAAATCAGGTACATACGGTTCCAGCTTTTCATACAAAAGTATATGTAATTGTTCTCTTTCAACTTATTAAATAAGTTATTAGGTGATGCTCCACACAGTCAAATCAATTTCCAGTGTAGGTCTCAATTTGCCTAATTTTCTCTTTCTAAAATCTGACCATTCCATTTAATCTATCCATTGGGACTTTTCTTTAGTAAATGGAGAAAGTCCAGCAACTCCGGGGAACAATTCATCCTAATAAATGTAAATGTCTAGGACAGATGCAACAATTCTTTCACTGGAGGCACTTTCTGTGTGCTTGAATCACTGTAATAATCAGCCTGAAACTTTTCCCCATTACTGTGGCATTTTGATTTGAAAGAATACTCTCCAAATAAAGTAGACCAATGACGTAATGTCACTTTCTTATTTGTTTATCTTTGTCTACTGGCTCCAGATCTTGGTATTTTACAAAACTTATTCTAAGGGCATATTTCATATCACAAGACTTCAGAGAGTTTCAGATTTGCAATTAAGAGAGCCAGCCTATCGTTTATAGGGTATGACTCTCCTGAGCTTTGAAAATGTTTTTCTCGACAGATCATACACTTAATGAAACATTCCTTTCAGTACCACACCACCAAGCTGAAGCCCATAGGTGAACTGTTTTTTCTAGGAGCTGAGAAAAAGAGTTCCATGAAACTACTTATATTCACATAACCTTTTCAAGTAGTGTCCTAAGAATGTTACTAAAAAAGACAATTAATGTGAAAAATTAATGTTTTATACACTAAGAAGTGAGAAGGTTTTTGAATATTGGCCTCATTAAATTCTCATTATTTACAGATGAAGCAGTTTGAATTATCCTTATAATTTTTCTCTGCTTTTCTGTTTCTTTCATTATTCTTATCAGCAACATTTGTGTCATTTTAAGTGTCCAAATTTATATTGAGTATTTAATTATCTTGACAGCTGATAACACAATACATAAAATAGGAAGTAGGTTGAATTATTTAAATCATTTCCTGAATTACAACAGGAAAAGAACTAAATAAAACCTTCTAAATGAAACTAGGGAAGTAGAATTCCAAAGAGTGAAATATATTGGTTTTCAATCCAGTTACAGCATAACTGAAGTCTGATCCAAAGCCACTGAAATCAACAGATCATTTCCACTGAGTTGGCCTTGGATCAAGCTCCTGATGCAGGAAGCAAGAAATTGAAGCACCTTCATCTGTGCTCATTGCACATGCAAAAATAAAGAATCATTATCCTGTACCTAAGTGAAGATAAAGAATCCTGATCTTGAATAAGCTACTGTAAATTCTGTTCATGTAGAATCTCACTAAATTTAACAAAAAAAAAAAAAAAAAACACTTTTTTAAACTTTATTTAAACTTTTTTTTTTAAACTTTTTTTTTTAAAACTTTTTAAACCTCTTTCCTCTTAACAGCTCAGAAAACAATTTTCTTATCTTTTAGTTGATTGTCCAACAACAGGTCCACTGAATTGAGTTACTTAATTCAGACTCTCCTTTATTCAAGAGTCTTTTTATTGTATATGTTGTGTAGTACTAAAAATCAAGAAAGACACCAAGTTACCAAAATAAAACAAGGTTATACTCCGCATATAGAATATGTAATTCATGTCTGAAATATGAGAAAATATGTATAATTTAAATTTTAATTTGGTGAACAACTAATGCAATCCATGATTGCAACATGGAAACAAAGGAACTACAAGGGCCTAAGGGCCAGGGACAGTTTAGCACAGCACAATGACACTAGTGCAATGTTTTGATACTAAAGGTGGCATTTGTGCATCTTACAAAAATAACATCTTCTTTCACATGGAGTTTTATTGTATTAACATTCTCACAGACCCCTAGAAGTTAATGATAAGTTTATTGGCCATTTTAACAACAAATGTTGTCTCTATTCCTTAGTGTTACATACCTTACAGCCCTACCAATGCAAGCCCAAATTCTACACTAAGCCCAAATTCTTCAAAAACTTTAATTTTCATGACTAGTATCTCATTTCTGATAGGTTCAATTCTAACATTTCTCCTGGAGTTGTAAAACCTAGTTATTGCTCCAGTGATAAGCCATTTAAATCTCACAGTTTTGTGTTGCCTGACACAAAAATCACAGGAAGAGAGCACTGAGTGAGAAAATTAACTGCTTGGGCTTTTCCTTTTTTTTTCCTTTCAGAACCCATTTTATCTTCCAAGCCCACGAAAGCTGTGATTCACAGTTATAAATAGCATCTCCTCGCATAATTCAGAGGAGCTCTAAACCATGTTCACAAATTTAGGGACTAAATTCCCTACTTTCCCTCTTTGGCTTGTGAAAGCAGGGAAGTGCCTCTGGTAGCATTTTGAGACCTGCACAGGTTAATGAACCGAGGCCTATTTGTGTGTCAAAAATGCTCCATGGAAACTTCATCTTGGTGAATATGGATTCATACATAGAAACTCCCACTTTTCCCTCTTCCTCTCTCAGTTCAGGCAAAAAAAAGAGAGAGAGTGCTACAGATGGCAGGGAAAATTGGTAAGACAGTAAGCATATAGAGCACTGTCACACACACCTTCCATTGGACTAGAGGCTGATGGCTCATTTTAATGCTGATGGGCCAATTTTTAAGCCAAGTTTATTAAGTCTATTACAAAATAATATGCGTGACCATACATTTTCTTCTTCCAAATACCCGAGTGAGGAAACTCCACTGAAGTTGCTGAGCTGCGGGCTGCTGAGACGTCCCGGGCGGGGCCGCCACCACCACCGGCAGCAGAGCTGAACTAGGCGTAAACACGCCGAGGGTGACTCTCCGAGCAGACCAGCTCCCGAGCAGGCAAGTCCGCGCTGGGGAAGAGAATCGTGATGAAAAGGGCCAGCGAGGGATTCGTTTGGGGGCTTTACGAAGCCGCGAAAGCGGCTGGGCTGTCCTGGAAGCCGGTAGCCTGCGGGCGGGCTGCTGAGACGGCCTGGGCGGAGCAGCAGCAGGAGCGGCAGATCTGAACGAGGCGTATCCGCGCCAACGGGGAACTCTCCGAGACCACCCGCCCCCCATAGAAGAAGCCGTTCGGGAGCGCTGAGTAAACAAGCAGCGAGCAGGCATCGCGCAAGGCGTCGCCTGGGCGAACAGAGCGGGCAAACGGGGCGCCGCTGCTCGCACGCGAGGGCACTCACTCGCCGAGGGACCAGCTCCAGTGGGGTAAGTCCGCACCAGGGAGCCGTAATCGCGACAAAAAGGGTTGGCAAAGGGCTCTTTTTATCTCTTTTCTTTTTTGGGTCTCTTTTGGAAGCCGGGAGAGCGGCTCTCCTGTGCCGAGGTCGGGCATCTGAGGAGCTGTGGGCGCAGCTAGCGCCACCGGCAGCCACTCCCCCGCCGATCAACGCTGCCTTGGGGAGTGCGAGGGCAGCAGCCGGAGCGACATCGCAGCGGCTTCTCAGCTGCTTCTCAGCTGCAGGGGTGGCACGAGCATATCCTTGTAGGGCCACAGCTCAGAGCAGGGGCTCTAAGCAAATGGTGGGTAATCACCTCAGGACGAAAACCACTGCTCCCTCTGAGAGAGCCCCGGCGATGTTTGATGTGTCCACCCAAACTGAGCTGGTACCAAAGGAGACCTCAGTCCAGGCAGAAGGCTCTACCGATTGCCTAAACCCTGCCCCTGGTGACAAGGTCAGTCCCTGCACAAGCTGTGCACAGGTTGATGACCTGTTACATCAGGTGGCAGAGGTACAAGAAACCACTGAAAGGCTGTGCAGTATCAGTAGAGCTGAGATGGAGAGAGGCGGATGGTTTTGCAATCATGTTCCCGTCAAGGACACCACCATGAATAAGGCACTATGGACAGTGGTGACCCACAAAAGCAGAACACCCTTTCAGTCTCCACCTTCTGCGATTAAACCCACAAACAGATACGAGATTTTTAACAGACACAAGCACCCACGAACAAGGGCTGCAGGAAGTGACTGTAAAAGCAGTACACAGTAAACATCACAAAAAGCAATGAGTACTCATAGTGGGTGACTGTTAAAGGGCACTGAGGCACCATCTGCCAACCTGACAGAGTCATGAGAGGTCTGCTGCCTCCTGGGAGCTAAGATCGGAGACGTTACTGAAAGGGTACCACAACAGATCAAAAACATGGACTACTATCCCCTGTTCCTCTTTCATGTGGGCATGACGGCACAGCAAACCAGAAGCTCAGCAGAATCAAGGAGGACTGTAAGGCCCTAGGGGTACAGGTAAAAAAAAATTGGTTCAAAGGTATCTTTTCCTCAGTCTTATCAGCTGGAGGAAAGGGGATAGCCAGAAAGAGACGTGTAATGGACATCAACTTCTGGCTTAGTGGCTGGTGCCATCAAGAGAGCTTTGATTTTGTTATGACAATGGGAAATTCTTCAGTCAGTATAATCTGTTAGGGAGGGATGGCATACACCTGTCTGGAAAAGGTGAGATAGTCTTTGGTAACAGGTTGGCCAGCTAAGTGAAATGAGCCTTAAACCAAAGGATTTAGGGAATGGGGTCCAAAATGAAAATGCTCATGTCAATGCATTCACCTGGGGAATAAGCCAGGTCAACCAGACTTTCCACAAATGCTCCTTAGCTATCTCCAAAGACAAGAACCAGAAGGCAAACCATCCTGGGGCTGTGTATGACTCTGGTATATTCTCCCACTCTCGTACAGGGAAAACTGCATTCTTGACCACCTCTCTGAAATGCCTGTACACTAACACGTGCAGTATGGGGAACAAACAGGAAGAAATAGAGATCTATGTGTGGTCACAGGTCCATGATCCCATTACAATTACTGAGACATGGTGGGATAGCTCATACAACTGGAATGCTATCATGCATGGCTACGTACTGTTCAGGAAAGATAGGCCAGCAAGGCAGGGTGTTGGAGTGGCTCTTTATGTGAAAGTGCACCTGGAATGCACCAAGCTCTGCCTAGGAGAGGATGAAGAACCTTTCGAGAGCTTATTGGTAAGAATTAAGGGACAGGCTAACCCAGGTGATACTGTTGTGGGTGTTTGCTAAAGGCCCCCTGATTAGGATGAGGAGATAGGTGAGGCCTTTTACAGGCAGCTGAAAGCAGCCTCACGATCACAGGCCCTGGCCCTCAGGGGGGACTTCAACCACCCTGATTTGCTGGAAAGGTAACATAGCTAGACACACTCAGTCCAGGAGTTTCCTGCAGAGAATTGAGGATAGCTTTCTGATACAAGTGGTAGAAGAACCTCTAAGGAGAGGTGCACAGCTGGTTCTTATGTTAACAAATAAAGAAGGACTTACTGGGCATGTGAATGTTGGGGACAACCTTGGCTGTAGTGACCACAAGATGCAGTTCATTGTACTGTGCAGAAGTAGTAAAGAAATAACTAGGATCACAACTCTGGACTTCAGACGTTTAACCTCTTCAAATATCTACTCTGTGGAATACGATGGGTCAGGACTCTACACGTGTCCATGAGAGCTGGTCAGTATTCAAACACTACTTCTTCCACGCTCAAGATTGGTGCATCCCTATGAGTAAGAAATCAAGCAGAGGAGACCTTCATGGATAAGTAAGGGTCTTCTGGAAAAACTCAAATGGAAGAAGGAGGAATTTTACAGAATGTGGAAAACCAGACTGGCAGGGATGCAATGAAGAAAGCTAAGGCCCACCTGAAATTGAATCTGGTAAGGGGCATCAAAGACAACAAGAAAGGTGGGGCTTTTTTCAGTATATCAATAGAAAAAGGAAGACTGGGGAAAATGTGGGCCCACTGATGAATGAGCTGGGCATGCTAGTGGTGGAAGACACAGAGAAGGCGGAGTTATTGGATTCCTTATTTGCTTTCATCTTCAGTGCTAAAACCAGCTCTCATGAATCCTGGAACCTGCAGGTAAGAGAAAAGAGCTATAAAGAGGAAGACTTTCCCTCAGTAGAGGAAGACCAGGTTAGAGACCACTTAGCCAAACATCCATGATGCTTTCAATAAAAATTAGTTTAATTGGAGATTCCTAGCTGTAAATAAAAGGCATAACTACCATAATACACACTTCTATGGAGCAGTGTCATGTTGAGTGGATGGAATTATATAGCAAACAGAGTGAAAGCTTAGAGTTACTCTGTCTGGACATGATTAAACATAGCATTTTTAAATTATTCCACACACACACACAGACACACTTTCTACACTGAATTTCAAGCCTGTTTCTAAATAAATACTTTTTAATGTCAGTGAAACAGGGAAAGCTAAGAAAATTCTCAAATTAGGAAAAAAAAAATTAAACACAGTATTTAATGAGTTTGTTGAAAGAATGGCTGGACAACATGTCTTAGAGTTGTAATCACCCATTCTCTCTGTTGTTATTTCTTTCTCTTTTTAATTGTTAGTTATTATTATTCACTTGAAATTTGGACTCATCTTGTTGAAGGTCTCTTCCTGAACTTGGATTAGATTTTGAAGCACCTCAGAGATGGTCTTGTGTGTATGAATCACACCAGCCTGTAGTTCTGGCTATGTTTTTCTTTGCTCTCATTTTAACCCAAAATATGATTTACAATTTTCTTGCAAAACAAGAGAAATCAGAGTACTCTTAACAGTTGTATCTCTTATGTCATATTCCTATACATCTAGTATCAGTACAGAGGAGTAATGCAAATATACTAAGTATTTATAACTGTACTGTACTCAAACAGAACTTGATTAGATGGGATTAGGAATGTGTGCTTTTTTTTCCATCTGGAAGGACAGGGAGCAATTCCTGGCTTCTACTGTGATTCTTGTTGTCTGCAGCTAACTGTTTGGCCTTCTACTGCCGTGCTGTACCTTAATCCTTGTTTTACTTTCCTTCACGACATTCTGTAAGAGTTTTTACTAAAGACTTCTTTTAAAAGCCAAATAATAACATTCATTTTGATTCTTCTATCCTGAACTTGTCAATATGCTCTAGAATTTTTCATAGAATGCAGAAGCTTTGGGGGTTTTGTGTTGATTTTTCTCTATTATGCTGTTTGTACCTACTCATAGTTCTACAATCCTCTTCAGATACCATTTTAAGCAATACTGTTGTAGTACAAGGTTTACTGAACTGTTCTGCCCAGGATCTAGCATTTTCCTTAAGATAGATTATATATTTGCCACCTTCCAGTTTTCCTATATAGATTATAATGAGACATTCTACCATTTTGTGGCACATTAATCAATTTTTTTGTTTCATTTATTTAGAAAGCTTTAATGTATGCCTATGTGTCCTGGTGCTATATCCTTCTCTGTCTTTCTGAAATGTCATCTTAGCACCTTCTTTTGGAAAAAGAGGCATTCCTTGAGCATCTCTGGAATAATCATTAGTTCTTTTACTCACTGGTAAACCAATAGGTACTAGAATATATGGTGAACAGACTTGCTCCCAGAAGACCCAATTAATAATGAAGTTAATGATGAATCATTGACAGTATATGTTTGTTCTAAAGTAAGGTGATAATTTTGTAGATTGAGTTTGAGAAAATCACAGCAGTTGATTCAACAGGAGTGGGCACTGTCATGAAGAACAATATGGTCTTGTATTTGGGCAGGAATTTAACCAGATTTTAAAAAAATGTTAAGATTCTTGATTTATATCCTTATTAATTTCTTGTCATAAAGAAGTAGAAGATAGTATAATATGATCAACAGACAAATAAAAACCTTGATAAATACTCCTACTCTGTTTTGCTTCACCACAGGCTTCGATGACTAAGTACTTGTACTTTTTTTTCACTTCTCCATAAGCTTGTTATGATCCATAATCCTGAACACGTAGTTGCAAAATTCTATGTTAGCCTTTGAAAATCATGAGTTTGAGACAGGAATTTTTTCATTTACAAATCTGTACCAAAAAATGGAGGCGCAAATGTATGGGTTTTAATTTATTGTTGTTTTCCAAGTGCCGAAGGTTTTGATATTTAGTACAGGGGTCACACTGATACTCATAGACAACTCAAAGCCCTTTCTTAATTTGATACGTTACAGGAGTGCCTAAAATCAATTACAACTTTGTTCTGTCTCCCTGCTTGCATTTATAATTGTCTTTTGTGGGTTTAGTGCATATTTCTTTCAGTAGTGGTCTGTTCTCATATAAAGCATAGAGTTAAATATCTTTATGGACTCTGATGTCTCACATAAAAATATAGATGTAGTGTCCCATGCAAACTAAAAAAGGCTAAAAAGTTTAAGTTCTAAAATCACATACATGACTTATAGAAACATTTTAAATATGCACCACTTGTCATGTATCCATATGACATCTCTATTAAAGATGCCACTTCCATTATTTTTTATTTTAACTGAGTGGTGATCTTCAGTTCAAGTACCCTGTCTCTGATTATAATGAATGGTCTTACTTTAAATGAAAATTTGCTCTTGTCATACAGAAATCTACTATTATTACATGCTGTTGAAATAATTTATTAACATCAAGAATATTAAATGAAGACACAGTGGAAATGGGAAATCTGGTGGTTTTTATTCTAGCTGAAGTTCTTTTTTTCAGCTATTCGAACGTGTTGCTAACTGTGATGGAAAATAGTTTGCTGCACAAAGCTTCCAGAGAAAAGAGAAGTTATTTTTTATCTATGTGAATGTTTTCCAAGGGCTTTTCAGATATATTTTATTTTGGATTCCTATTGACTTCTTCAAATGAAAATTAGATATTCCAAATTATTAACAATCTGAGGACTCCCTAGACACTACTACCTAAAAGTCAGCAAAGATTTACAGTACAGTAATTTTGTAAACAATTTTCTACGCAGTTATGTTAGACAAACCGTACTGTACATGTTCACTGGTTTCATATTACAGTTCTCCTACTGGAAGTAAATTCTGCAATAAGCCCATCCTCCTGCTCAGTCTCCTCCTCAAATGTACTGGCAGACTGCTGTCAGGTCCCTCCCAAGCCACCTCTTTTCCAGCTAAGGAAGCCCAGTTCCCTCAGCCTTGCCTCACCTCCCAGGTCAGAGTGCTCCAGACCCCTAGTCATCGTGCTGGTTCTCTGAAGTTTACCAGTGTTTTTCCT
Source organism: Actenoides lindsayi (assembly GCA_025331215.1). Lineage (NCBI taxonomy): Eukaryota > Metazoa > Chordata > Aves > Coraciiformes > Alcedinidae > Actenoides > Actenoides lindsayi. The sequence goes on along the minus strand of WTSP01114216.1, from coordinate 8,030 downwards.
CTAAACCATGCCCATGTTTTCTTATTAAACTGAGACCCAAACTGCACACAGTACCCAAGTGTGGTCTATGGAGTGCCATGTGTAGAGCGATAATAACTTTTCCCAACCTACCAGCTCTGCTCCAGTGAATAAATACTGACTCAGATGCTGCTGCCAGGAAACATTAGTGGCTCATGTTCAGGTTACTGCTTTCCTGAGGGCCCCAAGGTCTATGCCAGAGCTGTGCCCCTGCTAGTCAACCCATTGCCTGCATTGTTTCAAGGAGGTCTTCCTTCCCAGATGCAGGACTCTGCATTTGTGCTTTTTAAGTTTCATAAAGTTCCTGACAGCCCATTCCTTTAGCCTCTTGAGATCCCTCCGAATAGCAACCCTGCTCTGGCTCCCCCCTCCAAGTTTGGTGTCACTTGCAAACTTAATGAGTCAACTTAATCCATTAACTTTTAAGTGTCAAAAAAAGTTACCTTCCTCTCTTAAATAGTGGGGTGCTTTTATATGCGAGCAAATCATATTGTGGATTATGGATGTTCCATAAGCTGTACTTGCAGCTGTTATAATCATGTTCTTTTGTTTATGTTGCTGCTTCAAATGATGTTATGGGACTGTAAAAGCTACGAATGTAATTTGGTTTTGCAGCATTTCCACACAGAATTGGAGCTGTCAGTTGGTAAACTAAGCTCTTCTGGAAGTTTTCTACTGACTGAAAACAGCCAAGGAAAAAGAAAAGCTATTAATACTTTTATTTAAGAAATAAAGCATTCAGCAGAATCCAGCCACTCCAGGACAACTGCTCATACAGGAATCTGCTCCAGAATTAATGGGCATGGGAGCCTATAAAGAACTCTGGCTTTCTGCTTTTTCAAAGAAATATTATTTTACACTTATTTCCAAATATATCTGTAAAATAGTAGACTTGAAAAATGAGAAGACTGAGTATAACAAATTTCAGATCAGTATTTAGAGTTAATTTCTATGCTGTCCCTGCTGAGTTGTGCAAGGAAGATGAGTATGACTTTAAATATCATTAATATTAGTGTAAATTAGAAGCAACTCCACAGAAATCTAGTTATGACAACATTCAGAAACTGTTCATGAGCCTAATTCCTCAAAGATATAAATTATTGCAACTGATCGGTTATGCTCAGAATTCAGTTTAAAACAGAACTACGTAGTGTATCTAATAACGTTCGACAGTAGTAACAAACAGAACTTTGTAATTAGTAAAATGTAGAAATATTTTATATGTATCAAATGTGTCATGTTTATTTCAAAGGAGAGAAAGAATCTTAAAGTAAAATCATACCAAATGACAAATTGGCAGATCTCAGTATGAAGTTACACAACAGAGGAGGGAAAAAATCTCATTATGGAGCCACTGTTATACAAAAAATATTTCTTCTCTCTGAATACATCTACATGAAAAATCATTATCTACACAGTTCCCTAAAGAGATAAGAATTTGAGAAAAGTAAAACCTTTACAAATAAAAGATTTGTTCTTCAGCAGTCAATTTGAAAATTCCAAGAGGACTGAGTTGAGTTTAAATAATAAACTAATGAAACTTCTCAATTATTTTTAAAGGAAAAAAAAAAGGTTTTTTATGTAGGCAAGCTCTGGTATCATAGTAATTTTGTTAAATTGATCTTCAGTTTTTAGTAGAGAAGAGAGAAACTGGTGACATTATTAAAAAAAAAAAAAGAAAAAAAGAAAAGGAACTTTCTACTGCTCTGAATTCACTATATACTGTATTTTTAATTTTCTTCTCTTAACCTGGGATCATTCTTTTAATCATGAATCAGAGAAAACATAACAATTAGTGCAGGACATAAGCTCTCAGAAATTAGGAAAGATACCAGATGGAAAAAATTTTGACTGACACACCAAGTAGAATCAAACAGAATTTTTAAATTCAGTCATTCTCATTCTTTCCCAGTTCCTAATAGCCTCTGAAGTTCATAGGTTTGTATTACTCTAAACAATTTTGAAATGTCTACCATTTTCTCACCCAGAAACAAAGACATTGTGGGTTGGTTTTTTGTTGGGTTTTTTTTTTTCTTAATAGACTTCATAACTGAAACCAATGTCACAGTAATGTTCCACTTGGGGTATTTTCAAAGTATCCTTTCGTTGTGTTTCGTTTTGGTTTCTGGTTTTTCCATAATTCTTGGGCCATAACTCCACTTTAAATAACAGAGACGTGTGTGTGTGAATGGTTAAAAAGTATTTATTTCTCTGGTACACTATCAGCTTCATCCTAAATCAGGATCTGCTGACATCTCATGTATAATGCCATATACATCAATCAGCAGATAGTTTTGACCTTGAATACTGTTGATTTACTGGCGTGCATGCTACAGATGGGTTTCTGGTGAATGGCATGATATGGACCAAGTTCAATAACAATAAAATTACATTACTCAGACTTTTTTTGGTACTTTAATAACATTCTTATGTTCCTCTTCTCTCTCATTCTAAGTTTTGACTTTCCATATCAATAATTTTATATTTTAAATGACAGTGCCAGACAATTCTCCAAAATAAGAGGTGAAAGTTGTTTTAATATTAACACAAATAGTTTAATTTCAATTTTTGTGAAACACCAAATTAAGCAGAGATGTACCAAAGACAGGGGCAAGGTATGACAGCACAGTTTTATCTTGCGTTTGGGTGATGGGCAGAATGGATCTTTATGTGTGTTTAATATTTAATCTTTTACATATAGCTAGTTTTGTACCTTTTTCCATGCATAACTCCTTGGGGGAAAATATCTTGAAATTAAAAACCAGATTGAATACAAAGTTTTATTACTTTTGGTGAGAAAAGCACTCTTAAACTTTTGAATACAAAACAAGTTGTCAGCTAATTCCACCTAAACCAAATTGACTTTTTAGCATCAGCCTGTAGAAAAAAAGAGGAAATCACCCTAAGGTTGGAATTTATTGCACTATTGTGGTCAGTACAAATAAATACATTATTCTACTAACTCATTTGCCACAAATTACTGATTTATGGCATCAAACATTTTTTTGAGTTGATAATGAACTGTATTAGAAAAAAGGTATGAACCAAGAGTAGCTCTGCAAAGTTCTTCTTTGCCATAGGAATTCTCTTGAGAAAACGAAAATAAATAAATCACCCAGAAAGTAAACACTGGGTAATGTACATTTCCAAATGACAGCATCATTTCACAAGTATTTGAAGAAGCAGACTTTCTGATTCCTCTGTTGTCTGAGTCTGACAATAAATTCAGTCATGCTGTATTTTTCCCTACAGAGGTAAACTAGTTGACCTAAACCCGATCAAAGTAGTTCCTACAGCAACTGTTTTGCATTATAGGAATAGCATTAACCGTTAGACCTAGGGGAATCAAGGGAGATTCTCTTTGTTTAGACAACTCTCAACTAGCTCATAGCTCCTTTAACCTCATTTCAAGTTAAACCTTACATTCTTTACTGCAATGCACTATAGAGATACCGCTGTCACTGAAAATGTGCCAGCTTGAGTGTGGGAGCAGTTTAGGTGCTGTACACGCCACAGCATCTATTTGACCCTTCCGAAAAACAAAATGGAAGGAATAGTCTAAGGTAATTGTAGTCCTGGAGGATTCAAGGAGTGGTAGTAGTCAGCTCTAATATCAATATCAGTGTTTTGAAATGAGATCGAATGATTCACTATGATTCTCTATTTGAGCTAGATAAAAACACTTTGAATACTACAGAGACACTAGTGCCATTTCTAGTGAAATGCCTCAAATAACTGGAAAAGCATTATAAAGAGCATGCTTCCTGTCCCCTCAGTTAGCTTGACTTGTTGAAGGATAAACTTGTTCTGAATATAGAGTAGAAATTTTGGTAAGTGGTATCAATATCTTGTTAGATTCACAGTGATGAAAGTGCAAATGTGTTGGTCGTCTTCAGTTTTTCAGCAGGCTGCACCTTGCTATAAATACGTTTAGTTATAAACATTTTCATAAATTCACAGGAAAATCTGGATGAGTTTATGACATTGTCATAGGATAATTGTGGCTTATTGTTAAAACCCATGTAGGCAGAGAGATGCCAAACACCTAAGGACAGTAAAAGCTGAGGCACACTGAGAAACATTGCTCCTAAAAAAGTGTTCCGCTGCTGGGATTTCATTTCTGTTGTATCAAATGATGCATGTAAATTTAATAATTTTCTCTAATGGATCTTGGTTCAGTAGAAATAAATTGCTTAATGTAATAGTCTTAAAAAGCAGCATTCAGTTTGGTTAAGGGAACAATCTTCTTGTATCATCCAACCAGTCAGAGAATAACCTCATAAGAAAGAAAGGATGTGTCATTGCTGATCAAAGAATTACTGTTATCAGTAAGTAAAATTCAGTTTGTGTGAATCAAAAACTGGTTTAGATGTCTTTTTTATCCACTCTTAACCTGAACAGTTCTTATTGCACATGGCTCCTATACTGAAATTTCATTCCTATATCAGTGTCTCATAGATCAGCTGACTTGTAGACCCTTCACACGTGTAGGTGTCCCAGACCACACAAGAAGTCATGTTCAAACCATCAGTAGTCAAAACTATGCTGAACTCAAAACAACAGCTCTAAAGCTTTTTGAATTTACAGTTCTTAGTCCTATTCTTTTTTATTTCATACCTAATTTAAACTAAATTGTAAAATAATTAGATATCCATTTCTGTAGAAAGTGAAAAGATAAATATTTATATGTAAACTAGGTGTTGAAATATGAAATCAAACCCACCTGAGGCAATCAGATTCTGCTAGTTCATTCCTTGCTTGTTGGATTTTACTTGGCACATTACTTCACATAAATGACACTTCAGTGTCTTAGGAAAATAATCCTTCCATTAAGAAAAAAATAAAACCTGACCCACGGAACATGGAACAAAAGGACATTCACTTTTACAAAGATTCACTAAATCATTTACATTTTGCATAGTTTAAAGTAAAACTGGATTTTATTTTTTTTTTTTGGCCTAAACATGTTTTAATCTTGGCTTTGATAACACTTTGGTATGTGCACTCTTCTTCTATCCCTCTGCTGACAGACAGCTGTTGAGATGGATGAAATGAGCACAGACCAGAAAGAAACTTCTTTTTAGTATTGACAATTGCTTACTGGAAAAGCAAATTCCTGGTTCTGATACAGATGAGAAAGATCATTACGGAAAGGGAAAGGGGAAGGAAAAGAATATTTTCATATTTTGCATATTTTCAGTTGAAAGTTTGGCAGTATGATGACTATGGTCCTTTTCATTCTTCAAAGTGACAATGGCTAGATAGAGCCTGAACCAAGACTAAAAGTTACATTTTGATAGTGAAAGGACAAGGATGAATTGGAAATAGAAAATTTATGTCTATTTGCATCAGTTATTTAAATTAGTGTAGAAAATCACATAATAAAAATCTCTAAGCTCCAGCATAACCTTTGTTCTGAGACTGATCTTTCCCTTGGAATAAGGCTTTATTGCTGCTGCTAGAGCTGAATCAGCTCTTCAAAGACCTCGGTGAACTAACAGAAAAATCTTTTAATTCATTCTTCTGGAATACTGTGGGTACTTCATTTGGATTTTTTGAAAGACTGTACGCAATCACACTTTCTCTAATGAGGAGCTGACTTGTAGATCCCTATGGCATTTTAGACATGCTGACAGAATGAGGAATCAGAATACTAACATGCTTTTCTTACAGATATGAAAGGCAATTTTTCTGAATCAATAAGGTTGTTCTCTGCCTTCTAAGCAATGTCAGACCTTAGTGCCATGAAGATGTGGGTAGAAGCAAAGGAACTTTGCCTTCATCACTCTGCTATCAAGAGCACAGCGATGTCATACAGTGATTTGGCCTTGAGGACAGGGGAAAGACTGAGAGGAAAAGGTCTAGAGCACTTCTTATTTTTTTCCTCATTTTATATAAATATTCTAATTATCCCTTTTCCCCACTTTTCTTAACAAACCCCTTCCTGCATTTCTTCAGTCTCTCTCTGCTGCAGCTGCAAGTCTTCACACCACCTCCAAACCTCTGCATAGTCACCTTGTAACAATGTCATCTGTGCTTCAACCATTGCGCCAGATTTCTTCCAGGATGGTAGATCTGTTCCCCAGCTCTTGAAACGTTTTAAAGACACCATGGAGGAAGACCTCATAGAGGAAGAGGTTTCCCTCAACAGCATTTCTCAGTTCTTCACAGGAAAGCCTGTGAAAAATAATTCATGAAGCTGCACAAATCTTAAGCTACAACTGAACATTTATAACTAAACTACACAGAATTATACAGGTACTAGCTATAACTGGCACTAACAGTAGTATACAAATATCTTAGGTAATTAATGCGATGAACAGGAATTACACAAACTGCAAGTAACAACTGAATATTCCATTACAGTGTCTCTGCACATACATATTTCCCTTATACTTCTTGTATGTGAGAAGGGGAATATTCTGGGTTTCTTCCTTTCTATTCTTTCTTCCTTTCTATTCTTTTTTTCCTTCAGTTCTTTATTTTTATTCTTCCTTCCTTCTTTCCTTCCTTCCTAGGGACTTCTGAAACTAGATTTTATGACTGCACTTGAGCTTTTCACAGTACAATATCATAAATCAATTTATGTGTTCTCTCCATCACAGATAGCAGGGGGTTTCATTGCATTTACAACTTGCTGCAGTGATTATTATGGTGAAAGGAAAAAAGGAAAGAAGAAAAGTATTACATCTGTGACTAGAGCAGGCCTAGCAATGGATATCTGATCATTTATGTAATGCATTTTGCAATACCTTTCAAAATATAATCTGATATATATCTTTGCAATTTTTCACTGAGATCTCAGTGTTTTGAGAACTGTTGTAGAGCTAATGGTCACTTCAGTTTCTGGAGAAGTTATGGAACAAACTCAGCTCGTCAAAATAATTCTGGCCAGATATGTCTGACACCTGTGAGAGAAAAAGGAAGCAAATGTGATAGTGACAGAATTCACTGCAGGAAGCAACAGTAACTCTGACTCTGGTTCAGGTCAGAGGTGTTTTACTGTAATTGCTGCTAGATGATCAAACATACACTCTTTTTCTATAACACAGCCTTGGGTAAAGCCTGGCTACCAGCTGTCTGGCTTTAACACCTGAATGCCAAAAAGTGCAATTTTGGAAGTGACATTGCTGATCTATTTGCAGAACACATCACCTGCCACTTGCAACGTTGCTTGGGAGGGGGATCTATTAGAAAAAGAAGATTCAGAACAGACATAAGGAGCTTTTATTTCTGCTCACTGGCCTCTTTTCATTTTGTCTTCTTATGTTTCAGCAGGTATTTCTCCCACTTCTAGGCTTTACGCTATGGCAGTGGTGCTGAATGCTGATGAGGCTCTGCTTAACGCAACTTTGGGCAATGCAGTACTTCTGATAGCAGCCTAAGCTTTCTATAGCCAGAGAGTATTCACAGCTTTTAAAGCACCTCCAATTAGCAAGTATCCAGACATAAAAGATAATGGAAGAAAATACTTAATAAGCACTTAAAGAGAGACCTGATGAAGGTAAAAGGCAAAAATACTAACACAGAATGATCATTCATACATTTGAGGCATATGTACAGTCTGAAAACTACATCTAAGGCTAATGTTTATCTTCAATTACAAAATTTGTTTCAATATCTGTGATCTTACTGTTCTCTCTAAACAATTGTGCTTCATATATCCTGTGTGTAGCTGTAACCTGTACAGTAAGTCAGTATTTTTTAGATTGAAGAATTCAAATTGAATTACCTACTTATCTAGCAGTCCCAAAGCAAATTGTGTGCTCCAGTGCTGTATAGCTCTAAAAACAATTATAGCACCTTGCAGAACTTGACATGCACAAGTGATATTTCAATTATAGATGGGCAGATCCTGCTGAAGTAAAAATCAAACTGCCTGAAAAGTAATTTATTAAATATAGATCATATTGGCAAAAAACACTGTTTTCAAAATTCTTTTTCTTTCTTTCTTTCTTTCTTTCTTTCTTTCTTTCTTTCTTTCTTTCTTTCTTTCTTTCTTTCTTTCTTTC
>WTSP01113958.1:0-17597 GCA_025331215.1 Actenoides lindsayi | reverse complement strand
ATTGTTATTATTATTATTAATTATTATTCCTTTTTTTTTTTTCCTATTAAACTGTCTATCTCAACCCACAAATTTTACTTTTTTTTTTTCTTCCAGTTCTTTCCTTCATCCCACAGCAAGGGGTAGTGAATGATCAGCTGTGTGGTATTTAGCTGCCTACATCTACCAGGTACAAGGTGTTTAAATGAATGATGGAGTCTTGAGAACAAGACTACTACCACTCAAAATACTTTTTCTACAAACTGATGAGGACTGTAGAAATACTTACCTGTGAATATTTTCAAGCTCATAAGTCATCCTGTGAACCTGCTAAATATTTTACTGAAGAAAATCATCACAGAAGTACACACCAGACTGAAATTGAATATGGGTTCTAAACATTGTACTCTTCTGTACAGAGAAGAACCTCTTTGTATGTGGCTTCAGCCAATCACAAAATTGAAGCCTGAAAAAAAAGTTTGTATCCAAAGAGAACCTATTCAAAAAGCCCTATAAATGCATTTCAGTATGGAGTTTAGAGACAATGAAGGTAGAAAGCAAGAAGTGTCTGAAATCCTATCTTGATTTTAATTTTATATCCAGTTCCAAATTTAACACCAAATTCTTAAAGGAAAACATTCAAGAATCAGAATCTAGTTTTGGCCATGAAACTATAATGCGTATCAAATAAAAATAAATACAGTCAACACTATGCAAGTGAAAGCATACAAGAAAGTATCTGACTTACAGTCTGAACCACTGCAAGACAAAAAAATTTATTTCTGTTTTTTAAAGATTGTTCTTCTGTAATTACAATGTATCTGCTAATGAACCCTCTGAATCACAAGAGTTATCACAAATAAAATTTTTTTTACTACTATTTGTGATAGTTCTTCCTGCTATTTATTTCATATTATAGTAGTATTTTCATTAACAGACTAAGGATTATTTGACTGCATGGGTTAAAAAGTTTTACAATCCAATTTTGTTACTCTGTGAGGCTGGATCAAATCAAAAGCTAACATAACACAGAGAAAATCTGGACTTGTTCCGAAAACTGTCAATGGAAATAAAGATTACAAACTATTCAAATTAAGTTAACATAGTGCAAGCTTAATAATAGACTAGAGTTAAGAGACTTTTGTTACAGAAATTCAATCTTAGACTCATAGAATGGTAAAGTTTGGCAAGGACCTCAGAGATCATCAGGTCCAACCCCCTTTTTGAGAAAGGCAAAAGATAAAAGGCAAACATTAAGATAAATATTCTTAACTGAATTCCAGAATACTTTTATCCCTAGAGGCTGACAGAGTTTGAGATATTTCCTGCAACATAAACCCCCCTATCACCAGTGGTACCTAGCTTAATGAAAACCCATCAATATGTGAACGTTTACCTATAAAAGTATATTTGGTTCATTTAAAAATATACGTTTTATTCATTCTTTGCTGCTGTCAAAATATTCATATGTAACTTCTGTTTCAGTGGAGCTTAAACTACTTCTTTTCAAATACAAAGGGATACAGGATGTGTCATTTTCTTATCTGCTGATTATAATAATTTGTTCATAGACAGCATAAACATATATATATTAAAAAGGGAAGTTTAAATTGAAAATAAAAGCCAAGATGAAAGAAGTGAAAAAACCTACACACAGTGCAAAGACTGTGGACTTGGTTTGGTTTGGTTTGGTTTGGTTTGGTTTGGTTTGGTTTGGTTTTGTTGTTGCTCAAGCTTATTCCAAGCCGCAGTTTCCTGCAAAAGTTTTAACTATGGGTGAAAAAATATCTTGCTCTGTTTTCACATACTGCCTCCATGCCTCTGTCTCCTCAGACTGCATGAGCTGGAGGTGAAGATGCAGCAGGTCAGTAAGATTAGTGCTGTGGTTATTCTGCTGGTAACTACAGAGTTGTTGCTGTTGCCTCTCCCACCCTTTGTCTCATGACCTGCCTACTGTAGTCCCATCTAGCTGCATCTACTAGAAGCATCTAAACATTAGCTTTACAGTCTCCACTGCACAGCTCCCGCCATTTTATTCCATAACAATGTTTTGGCCCGAATATTCAATATTTGTAATGTTGCCCATTTGGGACAGCTATGCATTACAAAGCATATTTCCTCCATCCTTCCACAGATACCTTTGTCTTTACCTTGAAGGGTTTGTTGTGATTGACTGGCAATGGTACCTCTGCCCTTATTTTCTCACGTATGCTTATTTACTCTACTGCTCCACTATTTGCCTTTCTTTCTCCCCTTCCCTCTCCTTGGAAGGCTTTCACAGTATTCCAACCATAGCTTAATTGAGCAAATGATACCTGACTACCTTACGCATCTTGCTTTATTGTTGCTTCATATTCCCAAGCCATTCCTCTCTACACTTTCATCTAATCTGCCTCTTAATATAAGCAACCAGAAATTACTGACAGTTAAAAACCTAGCTATGCCAGAACCATTTATTTGAAAACATTCATTACTTTTGGAAATGTTGAAATCGTTCTTTCATTAGTATCTCAAAATATTTTTGAAAATACTGTATTGGAAACAGTTTTAAAATTAACCCACACATCCAAAACAGCATTCATGAGAAAATATGTTTTCACTTGACCAAAAAAAAAAAAAAAAAAAAAAAAAAAAAAAATTAGCACAAAATAAATAAAATCAATGTAAGCATATAATCAGAGATGCTTACGTTTTTCAAATCACTGATATTTCCAATGAAAATATATCATTAGAGTTGGAGAACTCTCTTCTCAACAACTCTGACCCATGTAGTCAACATCTGGGAAGGAATAACACCAAGCAGTGGTACAAGTTAGGGGTCTCCCTGCTGGAAAACAGCACCACAGAGAAAGCCCTTGGTGTCCTCGTGGGTAGCAAGTTATCCATGGGACAGCAATGTGCCCTCGCAGACATAAAGACCAATGGCATCCTGGGGTGCATTAAGAAAACTGTGTCCAGCAGGTGTAGGGAGGTTGTCCTCCCCCTCTACTCTGCCTGAGTTAGACCATACCTGGAATACTGTGTCCAGTTTTGGGCTTCCCAATTTAAGAGAGACAGGGATCTACTGGAAGGAGTCCAACAGAGAGCTACAAGGATGATTAAGGCACTTGAGCACCTCCCCTATGAAGAAAGGCTGAGGAAACTGGGACTGTTTAGTCTTGAGAGAAGAAGACTGAGAGGGAACCTTATTATGTCTATAAATATCTGAAAGGTGGGTGTCAAATAGAAGGAGCCAATCTCTTTTCCATAGTGTTCAGCAATAGGACAAGGAACAACAGGTATAAATTTGAGCCTAGAAGGTTCCACCTCAACATGAGGAGGAACTTCTTTTCTGTGAGGGTGACGGAACACTGGAACAGGATGCCCAGAGAGGTTGTAGAGTCACCCTCTCTAGAGAATTTCAAAACCCATCTGGATGTGTTCCTATGTGGCATGCCCTACGTGATCCTGCTTTGGCAGGGGGGTTGGAGTCTATGATCTCTAGAGGTCCCTTCCAACCCCCACCATTCTATGATTCTGTGATCTCACTGCCTGCCTTTCCTTCACATGAAGTGTTGTGAGCACTTTGGTCATTTCATAGTGGTTTCCTTTTTCTGGAATGTGCCTAAGTATTTCTCTGAGAAATCATTTAATGACCAAAAAGCATTTTACTAATACAGACTGAAGCAGCATCTCTGTTACTATTACTGTTTCTTTCAGAGACACAGAATGATCTGGTGTAACAGCCCAGCTTCTGTGGTCAGGTGAGAGCACACTGTGTAATGTAGCATTAGTTGCTCCCTATACTGTAACTGACTTAAACACATCCTTATACTGGGTTACTCTGCACATATATATGTGTATTTACAAATTTTGTGTATATACTGTTAGGGAAAAATTATATCCTCCTGGGAGATGCAAGGCTGGTCAGTAACACAACCCTGGGTTGTGTCAAGCAGGCAGATGCACACAGAGCACATGTACACACTGCATACATACCTATACACACATTCTGCCATATAGATTAAAAAGGCACCAGAGCACTCACGTAAACACAGGCAGTACCAAAGGCCTCATCCTACTTCCCTGTCCTTCTCTAAACATCCCATAGTAAATCCTACGCAATCCCAAAATGCTTTTACTCTGTATCCCACCATGTGTTCCCCACCCCTGGGCAGCAACCCACCCCTCACTCCAAAATATAATCTGGGGCTGCTCCCAGCCACTGGTAGTCATGAGTTTCACACTGGGCTCAAGGGCTGAGGCTGTCCTGAGAGAGCCCTGTGAAGTGCCCATAAAAGACATAGGGTTCTGTAATTTGAGTTCCCACCTGGTGTTATGACCCAGTGCTTCTCTGAGCTTGTGCAGATGGATTTACAAACGGCTGATGGCTCCTGGGATGGGCCTGGTAGTAGCCTGGAAGAGTATTGTTGCAGTGCCCAACCACCACCACTGTCTATCTGTACTCTTTGGGGGCTGTTCAGATGAGCTTTACCACATAACCTAACATGTATATAGAAATATATATATATACACACACATACAGACACACACATATATATGCATGTGACTACATTATATCATATTCTTTTCATGCACTTCAGAGTTCACATTTTGCAAATTCATTAATACCACACAATACTCATCACATTGCTCAGCCTGTGGTAGGTCCATCCTCCTTGACCAGAAGGCTGAGAGAAAACACGGGTTTAACAAAGCAGTGTGCAAGTATTCTGTTCTCAGGACAGTGGTGCCTCTTGGATGGATGTCCCAATTATTATCAAAGGACATGTCAAGACAGATCACTCTGTTCCTTGATGTCTTAACACTTCTCTTCTCTGCTTATGTATTTCTATACATCACAGAAAAAGGCAGATATCAAGAATCATAGAACGTTGAACAAGGGACAGACTATTTCCACTGCTAGAAAGACTATCCAGACTTAGGGCAAAATTTTGAAACAAAAAATAAACCATGGAATTCATAATGCATTAGGTAAGTTAGAAATTCATATTGGAGACTTGAGGCTGAATAAACCTGCAGATTGTCTCACATCTAAATGTGGAATTTTGCACTTTCTCTCCTACACCATCTAGCACTAGCATTTGTGTGGGGCAGAATACTGAACAAATGTGACACTGCATGCTTAGGCATGTGTTAACATAGTGAGGCAGCAGAAAAACACCTAATTTCTAAAATTTGATAATGAGTTCATCAGTGAACCAAGTTGGGGGATTCTGTGTTTAAAATAAGGAAGCTGTTTTTAAAAGTTGAAATCTAAGGGAAAATGCTAGGTTTCATTTAATTTCATCATATTTAATTTTTTTTTATTATTTTTTTTTTTTCGGTAAGCATCTCTCCTATTTGATTATATTCTTACAAGATTCTGAATCTCTGGCATACTATTGAGTTCTCCATGTTTGCAAACAGATGTGTGTCCATACTGACCCAGAAATGCTGGTACAAGTCTGCATAGCCTCAGGCTGTTTAGCTTAGTGCTGTTTCTCTCCATATCATTATATGTTTCCACCAGTCACATGTTTCAAGAGTTGCACCTTCTAGTCCAAGACGATGTATAAAGCAAACTTTAGGGATGTGTTTTTGAGGCATTTTTTTCTTGCCTCACACTGTCTATCGATTCATATGCTGCCCTACTATTCAGAAAATAACAAGTCACCTCCTGCTTTGTTTACAGCTAGTAATAGTCCCCTATGGAACTGAGACAAATTAGTTATTTTTAATACTTCAAGACAAGTATTTCAGAACAAAAGAAAACTGGTTATGGTTAAACTTGTACTTGAAAAGCTTATGGAGAAATCTTTTCTGACTTCTAAGCTTAACCAACCGTTCAAAATCACCTACATCTTTATACAAAAGATTATTTTTTGCAGCAAATTTCCTTGTGAATTGTGGTTAAGATTCCTCTCTGTTCTCTGTATCATATACACAATTTTGTAGCATGCACCCACATACAGCATTTCTTAGAAAGAAGAGCCCATGGAGAGGACGCAGTTGCCATAGCAACATTTTTGTATTCTGAAATGCTATCATACTACATTTTTTTCAACTTAAGCTTGTGTAGGCTGCAAATGCCATCTTTCATCAGTCCAGCTGTCAGTTAACCTTTCAAGATTCATTCAGGATTATTTTCATTTTGTGATGGAATCCCTTAGCATTAAATTATGTGCTGCTCTACTGATATTGTAACTCAAACAATGGTCTCAAGTGTCAGACACTCAGAAGTTGGCTTCAGTTTCATTATAAAGTCATTTGCCTTCAAATATTGGTGTTTTCCACTGCTAATGATAAGGGTTCAAGAAACATCTGATTCTGAAATAAACTTAAAAATAAACTTAAGCAGATCTCTGAACTTTCCTATCTCAGCACATCTGTAAAATATGAACAATAGAGGGGAGTCTTGAGATGTTTTAAAGTATTTTAAGAACTTGCAACTTTAATCTTCACTTACTAATCTGCTTTAACAATACAACTGAATTATTACCAACATAATTGAGTTATTATATTGATCAATGAAATTGTTTTCAGCAACTGTAACAAGCCTTGATTCTGTGTTAAGGTGCCTTTCTGTGCTCCCTCTGCAGCACTGGTGGTGTAGCCTCCAAACAAGAGGCTTCAATAACACTCACCATAAGCAAATCATCAGACACTTGGAGGGCAGAAATGAAGAGTAAGGGGAATAGCTTGATAAAACAATATTAATAGAATGGTTAAACAGTAGTGTGGATTAGGTCTGTGCTCTGCATAGGGTTTTTTTCATAACTTTTCTGTCTGAGGTCTAACAACTGCACAAGATCTGGAAATGTGGGCCTGGGTTTGCATCTCTCAGCTCAGTGAATACAGAAGCCAGGACCTCATGTTTCCTTCCACATTTCTGCAGAAAGACCTTATGATACCAGAAAGGCTAAACTAAGATTGATATCCTAGGATCACACTGTCAGTCATGGGAATGATGGGACGATCTCAGGATATAACTCCTAACCTAGCAGGAAGAACATACAAGGTAGATGCTTGGAAATTATGCGCAAATCTAATTCCTGCTTATGTGAGGTGGTACAGGAAGCTGTCCCCAGCTGCAGGTTCAGATAGTAGCATGCATAGTCTGTTCCAGCCAGCTTGAGGTTGGTTCTGAGCTCAAGTCTGCATGGTTTAAAGGCCATTTCATTATCACCTTGTGGGTGTACACACTCAAATTATTGTAACTGCAGGGAAATCACACTTTGGTCCAGTTCTGGACCATACCAATGTGTCCCTGTGCATACTACCTGATACATCCTGCAGGCCTCTTACTCCTCAGGAGTAAGAAACCAGCCATTTGTAAACTTAGCTAGAAATTTTTTAGTTCATTTGTTTCTTTGTTTACATCTAATCAGTCCATTCAATAGTTCTGCCTTTATCCAGCCAAAGTCCACTGAAGAACTCTCACCTAGACCTCATAGGAAGCTTGCACTTCCTCAAAAACCAGCAAAATAGCTCACAGAGATCAATACGTGCTGCACCATTCCGGAATGAGATTTCACTGGAAGAATCTGACTGGTTTGTGTGGAGGTTAACTATTGCTTCCTGTGGACAACCCATGTTTCCAGTACTTGTGTGGGATAATCCTGTGATAAGAAAGTCTGCATTTTTGGGGTCTCCCAAACCTGAATTTTGCTTGCACGGTTTATAGATACAGTGTAAAGCACCACAGCACTGCCTTCAGCCCCTGTAGTATAACCACAGGCAGGTGACAATGTTGTTCCCTATCCCCAGGCAGTGGTTCAGCTAATCTGTGTTCCATTTTGCAACAGACACTTCCTAAATCAACAGATCCACTTTCCTTGAGAAGTGTTTTCTGCAAATGAACAAGATGCAATATGACTTCCTCCCAATAGTTTATCACCACACTGTGTGTCTCTTTCTAGGTGACCCATCATTATTTATTTTCAAGGAATAACTGCAAATAAACCTGTAATATGCCTACTGTCTAGGATCAATTATTTTTATTTTTTTTTAACTGTGTACTGAACTTTTTGTTTGTTTGTTTGCCTGAATACTAAAAAGAAAAGGAAAAAGATCTTAACAGATGCTGTGATTAAAAACAAAAGGATTATAAATCAGTGGTCTTCTAAATCAGCTCAGTGCTATACAATTTAATCAGTACATACCTAAAAAATACAGAGCTCCCACAAAGGCATTTAATTTCCACATGTTAGTGGCTTTCTGAAAGCTTAGTGGTTCTCCTCAACTGCTGTCCAGTTGAGATCTTTAAATTTCTTTCCCACAGAACACACGTGCTATCAATCTGGAGTACATTTGTCATATCCTTAGGCTTTGTATGATCTACTCAGATTCTAAAATATGCGTGCTTTCCATTATTAATATTGCTCTGGAAATCTAAGCCACAATATCTAAAATAACAAAAAAGTATATTATGTTATTTATAAATTACATTAAAGATTACATTCAGATTTTTGTCTTCAAAGATCATTAAGAAAAGTGGGCAATACCAGATCAGTATGTATGCAATGTTAGATGTTGAATTTTTAATAAATGCTGGAAACAAAATTTTTCATTTTCTCTTCCTTAAATTATGAGATATTTCAGAAGAAGAAAGCTTGACCCATCAGAATTTTTCATTTCCCAGAGATGGCTCTTGGATGCACCAACATGCCAAAGGTCCAGCAGTGTCCAGAAACAGACATTACAAATTGCAGTCCTTCCATCAACAGAAGTCCTTTGCCTAAGGCTTTGGGAATATCCCTTCTAATTAGTACTTGTTAAAGAGTGGTTGAAGAGACCCTATATTTGAGAAAACTGGAGTGAAGTCTTCCATGTCCTCAAAACGTGGTTTTCTCCTGAAATTTATTTTGTTTTCTGAGATTAAAACCAATTAAAATTATTTTTGCTTGTGCAGTCTTTTGATCATTTGTCACTTTTAAAACACTAATATTGTCTTGTGTCAATATTAAAGCAAGTGGAAGGGCTTGCAAGAACAGGGTCATATTTTACTGGCCATATTGCTGTCTCATATATGTGTCAGCAGAAGTTTGCTTTGCCCCTGCTATGGAAATTCAGAACAGTGGTGAAAGTCTGAAAAAATTACTATTATTTCACACTGAATTTGATCTGGAAAAAAGCACACAGTTAAGACCTCTGTAAATAATAGTCTTGAGGACTTGGCTAGCTACCTACTTATGTGAGGTCTTAATGTTCACAATGCTGCTATCCTTTTCTTACTTACTATATTTGTTTTAGAAATATAGTCCATCTTTATGCATTTGTGTTGATAGGGGGTCTATACCAGGGAATTGTTTATCCCCAGAACAATGGGTAGGATCATACTGGTGGCAGGTTGCCCAGGGAGGTGGTGGAAGCCCCATCGTTGGAAGTTTTTAAGACCAGGCTGGATGGGGCTCTGAGCAACCTGCTCTAATGGGAGATGTCCCTGCCCATGGAAGGGAGGTTGGAACCAGATGAGCTTTAAGGTCCCTTCCAACCCTGACAATTCTATGATTCTATGATTTCTGTATTCAAAAACCATATGCCTAGCTATACAGTCCCAAATTTACTTAAGAATTTCTATTTTATATTTAGCATGTAATACAGAATTACCAAAAATGTAAACAAGCAAACCCACATGGTACATATGCAGGCAGAAAAAATAGTTGGTCTGGCTAGCAGGAAAAAAAATTCTGACTTTTCTTCACAATGAATATGTATAAACTTGTTAGAAAATACTCTAGACAATATTTTATGTAACTATTAGACAGTCCAGAGAAAGCATAAGCCAGTGAACATAAGCTCTGTACATTGAACAGGAAAGCCCATATAAAAATATTCCCCAGAAGGGGATTATAGAAAAACTGCTGGATACACACAGATACACAAAATGAAAACAACAACAAAAACAAAATCAAAAACACACACACCCAAAAAAAACCACCCAAAACCAAAACCCCAACCAACCAACCAAAATCTGTTGTAAAAAACAGAGCCTCAGAATTACACATAGTGTATGTTAGTAGAATATAAAAAAGGAAACCATAAGCACAACATATATAGTACAGCCTAAGAATTGTGCATTAAATATGTGGTTTTTTTCCCATATGGTGTGTTTGCAGTCACCAGATGTAATCCTAGTTGATTACTCAGAAGGCTTATTGCATAACAGGAACTGAATTGTTGATGAGAGCTGAGGAAAGATTAAGCAGAGATTTTCAGGGTCAACCCATTTCACATCCATTCAGATTTGTTGCAATTTCAAATGCTTTCTTTGCAGATATACAGCAGATATCTATGGCTAAGCTTTAAACACGGTCAGGGATTAGACAAGGCAGTGTCCTGCTGCACTTTGCTATATCCAGGTCTTTGCCTGAAGTACTTTCATACTTTCACTGAAACTGTAGGATCAGGAGTAGTTATTTTTGTAGCCAGCAGGTGAGTTCAATCAATTTAAAAGGAGATTTTTGTCAGTTAGAGCTAATCCACTAACATTCAACCTCCTAGATAGCAATTAATATGAAATATCCTTTGCTCTGAGGGAAACTCATATTTTTATGAAAAAAATTTGCAGGAGATTAAATACGAACATCTTTCTGAATGTTACTAAAATATATGAAACAACATTTCAATTACTTATAGCTAAAAAATCACATGTATGTAAACAAATCATGGAAGTGTAGCCATTGTTGTAATATTTGTGCAAAAAGTACAAAGTATTTGTGTAAAAGTTGTATATGTTTTTTCATGTGGAGCTGAGCAAAAAATGCCCCTAATGAGTCATACAGCCTAAAAAACCCTCCCATTTCAAAGCAACTAACAGTAACAGTAGGTCTTTCTGAATAGATTCAGCTGTAAAAAAGCTACAGAAGGTCTTAGTAAATGTTGAAGCTATTCATATCATCATTTTGGTTCTTGTTAGCTGATTCACATAAAGAGGACAAAAGAGCAGTGGTAAGATAACCTAAAATACATACATATAAAATAAAAGTATAAATATATATATAAAATGTACATATTTTTATATGTATATATAAAAACAGATTTTCAATATATGCATATGACACATATGTATATATCATGTGTATACATGAATGAAGCATCACAAAATTGTTAAATATGGTAAATGCCATGTAAATATATTTTCAAAACTCTATTTAGGTGCTATTCAAACCTGCTATTTAGCCAATTAAAATAGGTATCTTGGCTTATTATCCTCATTCTGTGTTTATCTACGAGACAGTAGTAAAGTAGCTCTTCTTCCACATGCACTATACACTTCAATCACAAGGTATGAGAAATCCAGACCCTGTAGAGAGTGCAGGTTCTGGCCTTTGCTATATCTGTCAGATGGTGCAAAATGTGCCTGTGGGAATTTGAATCAAGTCTGAAGTTACTTACATTCTTTTCAAAGGGAAAGAAATGTAAACACTCCTGGGTTGGACTATATCCAGGAAAGTGACTGAGAGACAAAAGGATCCAATGTTTATTAGCTGTGCCTTAGGATTTTGTCTTTTGAGATATGCTAGATTCATACTTGGCTTTCTGGAAGGAGCATCTACCTCAAAGATGGGCCCTCCATCTAGTCAACACACTCTTCATAGCCTCCTCTCAAACATTAAATGAAGATCTTTCATTAACCAAAATTTGTACTGAGTACAAAATACTAAGAAAGTGCTCAAGGGAATTTCAACTAATTCCTCACAGTAATCTAAGTGAAGAAGTTTGCAGGCACACAATAAAAGAACTGGAGTGGGCTACTATAACACTTCAGATGCATATATTGGCACTTACCATAGAAAGGGAACAACACTCTTAGAAGGTGGTTCTAAGTTTCTATTTTTATGTGTACATACATACATAAAACTAATTTTGATGAAGCAGGCTATATATGCGTGTATATGTGTATATTGCATTGTATCTCGTTCGTACTATTTAAACCACAGTCTTCACAAGGCAAATTTGCAGTAAGAGTAGGCTATAATAATTTCATATCAGCTTCTGCAGAGAGATCATAAGACAAAGCTAACTTGTTGGCATAAGGTTTTCTGCATTCTGCTCCTACCTGCTGTGCCTAAGTGCACTGTAGTTTTTATTAACCTCTGAAAATTATCCAGATTATATTTATCTTTGCTGATGTTTCCAAATAGATGAAATCCCTAGTGTTACCGAACTTCAATGTTTTGTGAAAAGAGCAGTAATAAAATGAAAGTGCTTAAATATATCACCCAAAAGAGTTATCAGCACATTTCTTTATTGAAAAGTGGAAGAGTTCATTAAAAGAAATATTCTGTTTTCCATCCACAGTTACTCATTTTGCTTTCAAGATTACTTTTCTTGGATAATTTTTAATCCTCCAAAAATCACATTGGGAGAGCAATCCACCACATATGTAAAAACATTGAAGCTTTACAGCTTCAATACTGAAACAAATTCCCATGGCTCATCTTTTATTTTATAGCATTCATTTGCTATAGAAGCATTTCTATATCAAGGCTTTCTTGCACTAAGGGGAGAGCTGTACTTCTAGACAAAAGTAATGAAGTCACACTTGACTTCAAGAAAAACCTTGAAACACAGCTATTGTGAAACAGCCATCACGACATATCAGTTTAAAACAATTTTCTCTTCTACATCTGCAAAGGTGTGTTATTTTCAAATGTCATACTAGAATTTTATCAAAGTGAAGGAGTCTTGTCTCATTGCAAAGCAGAATAAAATCTTGACGTATTGCAGTCTGGGAGCAATGAAGAGCTGCAAATGGAAATGATAGAGCTTTGGACATCCGTTTTGAAGACTCTATGGCAACAAAAGTAGACAAAAAAAGAATAATCCTCTGTGAAACTCTGAGCATCTGTCCTAAATATAAACCAAACCATTTACAGAACCCATGTGGAGATATACAGATATTACTTAATTATTCAGAAATACCTGAGCAACCACTCAATACATTAATGAAGTAATTGACATCTTCTATCATTCATTGAAGAAAAGGTACTCTTAACCACTTGTCACTCTTAATTTTTTCCCTCCAATGTATGACTGAAATTAGTAATTAACATTACAAAGACTAAAGGCATACACCTGAATGGGGTTATGACGGCAGTTTATAAAATGCTTTCTGAAAACAAAGGCTATTGTTTCAACTTATATTTATTATTGGAGATTAGTGGTACAGTACTGAGGGTAGGGATAAGGGAGAGAAACTGACTGCATACCTTTATCTGAACCATGTATAGCTTTCTCCCTAAGGCATCTTCTATTCAGAGTTAGGGTTTTTATTATTCCTGGTAAACCAAATAATAGCACCACAAAAATAAGTGTTCTCTTATACCATAATTACTATGATGTGTCATACAAATATTTTATCTAGCTCAGCATGCAATCCACCACTGTCTTAGGATGATCTCAGAAAGCATGCAAGAGCATGGCAAGCATCCAGGGACACTTTCTCAGTGTTACCCTACCAGCTTCCCGCTACCAGTAGCTTCAGGTTTTCCTGAACAAAAACTCACAGCTTTGTGATAAATAATGTCTGTTTGACTGACCTTAATTTGTCCAATGTGTTTTTGTCATCCACAATATCCTAGAGTAATGAGTTTGACATTTTACTTTTGCTTCATGGTAACACTTCCTTCCTCTTTTATTCCCATCACTGGATGATTTTCTTTGGTGTCTTCCAGTTTTTCCATTGGAAAAAAAAAAAAAAAGTACTCATTTCTTGTTCTCTATTATAGTTATTACACTAATAACTTTATATTTCTTGATCATTTCCGTTCCAAAATAACCTCTTTTTTTCAAGAAGATTCTTAATCCCTTGAGAGATGTAGTGAGCAGTAGCTGTTACATAGTTTTCTTCAATGTTGTTGCCTTTCTTTGGATTTTCTGGAGCATTAGATTTTTAGACAGTGGCAGGGAAAGCTCAATGTGATGTTCAGGATGGGAAATGGACTATGGTCATATCCAAGGTCCAGATATGCTACGCTGTTTTTTTTATCATCTGTTGGAATTATAACAGAATAAGTCATAAAAACTAGAAAAAGTCACTAACGGATGAAATAGCTACTATTTAGCTACCAGCATCTCAACACTCATAATTGAAGGCAGGAGATGGGATGTCTGGTGGAGTTTTACTAATTTTTAAACAAGCAACAACAATGAATGGGTAGTCGTATAGTACGGGCATACTGTGAAATTTATAGCCTTGTAGATAGTGGTTATTCCCAGGAACAGGAAAACAGGACATCTCAAGACACCCGAGCATGCTGAACAGAAAAGAACCAGTTTTGCAGCAAGAATAAGAATTTTAGGCTTTAGGTCACCAAAAGAACACAGTGATGAAGAAGAGAAGATGAAGTAAATGACCACCAGAGGTCTTGAAAGAGCACTGAGGGGAGAAAAGACTATAACCCTAATTTAATTACGCATGCTCGGACTATGTAAATGAATTTGGGGAACCCATTAGCATGAGACTCCCCTTTCCAGGAAATATAATGAATATGTATGTTTAGCCTGCACATAAACTAGGTACCTAGCTTGCATTTGTATGCACCTCTGGAGGAGTGACCCCTGGTGCATCCAGCACTGCAATAAAGAATACCTGCTTAATAGCACTATGTTGTTACTGAGTTTATCTCAGAATCCTTGCCCAGACACACCTAGCCTCCCACTTCAATGAGGAGTGATAGAAAGCAAGGGGACTTGGAAACTCTGACCTTTGAATCATAATGAAAAACTAGAGTATAAAAAGTGTTGTGTAAGATTTTTGTGAGCTAGATTCAGCCAAAAATAGTAATACAGAATGTGGAACATATAACTTCAAAGTACCTCTTGTGATATTACATCTAAGCATAAGTCCAGTTTGGGGATTTTTCCAGGATTTAGGACTCTTTGGAAGATGATTATTACATAGCTGTGAGTTATCTGGGTCCTGCCCATCTTCTGATGATGCAGTATGTGTAAGAAATTATAGTAGTCTGTAGCCCAATAGAACAACTTAAACTGCCTGGCAACAATTTCTCAGTCCTGATGTAATTTTGTTAAGAGTGTGTTATGGGTTTATGTTTTCCCTAAGGAGATGAGTAAGAGAAGACTGGAATAAGAAAGAGACATAGAATTTAACAACTTCTTTGAACAGAAATTCCCTTTATAGAACTAGGGTTTATGATTCAATACTGTAAAAGCACTAAAATCAACAGCTGCAGTCAGGGGTAACTGATGCTAAACCAAAGGGATGATCTTGTCTGATTGGTATGTATTGTTTATGTTCCAGGTACTTTAATCTTATCCACAAAGTAAAATGAGCTCATAATAGATAGAAAGAGGCAAGTGAGTTAGCACAAGCCTGAATGAATTCAGTGCAGCACCACATAAAACCAGCAAGTTCTCTTCCAGATCCAAGCTAGTTCAAACATACAGCTGAAATACATTTCCTTAAGAACACAATTGATCTACAACTTGGATACACAAGGATAATTGAGATCTGATCAATTTTATTCTTGGAAAATCAAAATCTTTTAAAAGCAAAAGTTAACTCTTGAATGTACATGATTTGACAGATTCTTTAGAAAAAAAATAATTCCTGAGATTATTTCCCACCCTGTACTTTTATTCTTTAGAGATTGCTTCTAGCTATAGAAAAGTAAAATGAACTACAAAGAATGTATTTCTTTCACGAGGGAGCTGCTTTGCTAGGATATTCTAGTCAAGAAAGCACTTTCTAATTTATGTCAATGGCAAAGAAATGAAGCATTCTTCTCAAAATCCAAAATCATTTATTTTTAAATGCTTTTTTTAAAAACAGAAAACTTTTTTTCGGATTTGACCCACTTGAGATAAGCTGCTATCTCAATCTATGGAGACAAGAAGAGTGTCAAAATGGGGATGTTTATGTCAGATGGAGGAGGTGTCTTGGAAATCACATACAAAATTGTCAGCAGCTGTTCCAACTGTGCAAAGATTTGCATAGACTTACAAAACAGAGCTACCAATGATACAGATCAGGAACTGGTTTACATGGAATATTTTCTGCATAATTCTATATCAAATGGTATTAATCTTCTGATTTATGTGGTCATTGACTTAAAGGGAATTAAATTGTTTTATATCATAAAAAAAAAGTAGTATATGTATGTCAAGTTATTAAACCTTAACTACTACTTTGCATATGCATTGCATTAGTAAGTCCTTTGCGGAATGCATCACTCAGACTGTGTTCGTGTGTGTAGGTGTATACATATATGTGTGCCTCAGTAGAAATGTGTTTCCCTGTGTTTTCTTCACCTCAAAGATTATTGGAAAGAATATAACCACAGAATCACAGAATGATAGGTGTTGGAAGGGACCTCTGGAGTTCATCTAGTCCAATTCCCCTGCCAAGGCAGGTTCACCTAGAGAAGGTTGCACAGGAACGTGTCCAGGTCGGTTTTGAATGTCTCCAGAGACAGAGACTCCACCACCTCTCTGGACTGTTTTGGTGCTTGTTACCCTCAAAGTAAAGAAGTTCCTCCTCATGTTTAGATGGAACTTCCTGTGTTCAAGTTTGTGTCAATTACCTCCTGTCCTGTCACTGGACACCACTGAAAAAAGACTGGTCCCATTCTCCTAACATCCACCCTTTAAGTATTTATAAGCATTGATATGATCCCTTCTCAGTCTTCTCCACACTAAAAAGACCCAACTCCCTCAGCCTTTCCTCATTAGAGGAGAAGTTCTAGTCACCTAATCATCTTTGTAGCCCTTTGCCATACATTTTCCAGCAGTTTCCTGTTCTTAAACCAGGGAAGCCAGAGCTACTAACTAAAGCAGAGTATATGGGGAGAATATACCCTTGACATGCTTGCCACACTCTTCTTGATGCACTCCAGGATGCCATTGGTCTTCTTGGCCACAGGGGCACGCCGTTGGTTCCCAGCAGGACTCCCAGGTCTTTTTCCACAGAGTTGCTTTTCAGCAGGTCAGCCCCTGACCTGTGCAGGTACATGGGGTTGGTTATTCCTCCCTAAGTGCAGTACCCTACACTTGCCCTTGCTTAATTTCTTAAGGTTTTTCTCAGCCCAACTCTCCAGCTTGTACAGATCTTGCTAAATGGCAGCACAGCCTTCTGGTGTGTCAGCCACCCCTCCCAGTTTTGTGTCATCAGCAAACTTGCTGAGGGTACACTCTGTCCCTTCATCCAGATCATTGATGAAGATGTTGAACAGGACTGGACGCAGTACTGACCCCTGGGGAACACTGCTTGTTATGGGCCTCCAACTAGACTCTGTGCCACTAATCACAACCCTCTGAGCTCTATCTTTCAGCCAATTTTCAAGCCACTCCACTGTCCATTCATCTAATTCACACTTTCTAAGCTTGCCTATGAGTATGCTGGTGGAGATGGTGTCAGAAGCCTTGCTGAAGTCAAGGACGACAACATCCACTGCCTTCCCCTCATCTATCCATTGAGTCATGCCCTCATAGAAGGCTATCAGATTAGTCAGACATGACTTCCCTTTGGTGTATCCATGCTGACTACTTCTGATAACCCTCTTTTCCTCCACATGCTTTGAGATGACTCCCAGAACAAGCTGTTCCATCACCTTTTCAGGGATGGAGGTGAGGCTGACTGGCCTGTAGTTTCCTGGGTCTTCCTTCTTGCC
>WTSP01113435.1:0-17643 GCA_025331215.1 Actenoides lindsayi | reverse complement strand
ATCACAACCCTCTGAACTCTGTTGTTGAGCCAGTTTTCAATCCACCTCACAGACCAATTGGCTATGCCACATTTCTCGAGTTTTTCTATGAGAATGTTATGGGAGACAGCATCAAAAGCCTTACTGAAGTCAAGATAAATGACATGCACTGCTCTCCCTGCACCTACCCATTTAGTCATGGCTTCATAGAAGGATATCAAATTGGTCAAGCAGGATTTCCCTTTGGTAAATCCATATTGGTTACTCCTGATAAACTTCTTTTCTCCCATGTGGTTAGAGATGTCCTCCAGAATGATCTGCTCCATCACCCTTCCAGGGATGGAGGTGAGTCTGGGGGGTCTGTAGTTGCCTGGGTCTTTCCTCTTGCCCTTTTTGAAGGCTATAGTGACATTGGCTTTCTTCTAGTCATCAGGCACCTCTCCTGTTCTCCATGATTTTTCGAAAGTGATGGAGAGCGGCTCAGCAACAGTATCAGCCAGCTCTTTCAGCATACATGGATGCATGTCATAGGGGCCCATGGATTTGTGCATTTTCAGTTCACCTAACTGATATCTGACTCAGTCCTGACTGAGTAGCAGAGTGTCTTCCTCTCTCCGGTTCTTCTCTCTTCCAGTGACTGAGGTTTCTGAGGGCTAGTCTTAAGAGTAAAGACTAAAGCAAAGAAGGCATTCAGCAGCTCTGCCATCTCTACATGCTCTGTTACTGTATCTCCCACCTCATTTAGCAGTAGCCCATACCTTTTCCCTACTCTTCCTTTCCCCACTGATGTATTTCAAAAAGCTCTACTTGTTTTCTTTCACCTCTGATGCAAGACTAAGTACCAAGAAAGCCTTGGCCCTCTTGTTGAGTCTCTACTTACCCTAGCAGCATTTCTATAATCCTCCCAATTAACCAGATCTTTTTTCCACATATTGTAAACCTCATTCTTCCATTTGAGTTTTTCCAGGAGCTCCCTATTTATCCATGCAGGTCTCCTGCCTCCTCTGCTTGATTTTTTTTTTTTTTAAGAGAATACATTTACCTTGAGCTTGGAGGAGGTAATGTTTGAATATGAACCCACTCTCTCAGGCTCTCCTACCTTTTAGAGCCCTAGTCCACAGGATACTTCTAAGTAGATTTTTGAAGAGGACAAAGCTAGCCCTTTTAAACTCCAGAGCAGAGGTTTTACCTATTACCCTTCTTCTTTCCCTAATGATATTAAACTCTAACATGTCATGGTTGCTACAGCCAAGACTATCCCCAACTATAACATCTCCAGCCAATCAATTGTGTTTATTTCAATAAAATGCAGGTGGCCAACACAGACAAATGATTTCTTAAGTTTCAGCTTCTATCAACATTTGTTCTTAGCCACAGCCTTACAAAGCAGTGGTGAGCATTATCAGAGACAGACAGTTTGGAGTGGGAAAAGTAGTTTGCATGTTCAGAAGAGATTTGCTGCCTGAGGTACTCTAATCTTTTGTGTCTCAAATTGCCCCATGATTTGCTCCTGGCTCTGAAGATGCTATCACTGAAGATTTTTCTGAACTTATTTCCTCTAACTGCCAGTCGCTGACTCTCATCCTGCCCCCACATGAAAACACCCAGTTCAGTTGTATGGTCCACACAGAAGCTGGGGTATCTAAAAAAAAAAAGTGTTTCTGCATCTCCAGCACATGTTCTTCACGGACCATGGAATCCATACCAGCTGTGAAGTTTTCATGGATTTATGGGGAATACCACAAAAACTTTGGTGAAAAGTTCATCCAGTGCTGGCTTCTGTAACTCACTGTACTGAAAGTTTTCAATGTACTGCAACTGGGTCAAAACATGTTTATGAAAAATAATGTCGTGCTTTATCAGAAAACATATTTGATGCCATTGCCCCACTCTTCATTGTCAGGATAAGGAAGTAGTAATAAAGGAAGAAGTTTGGAAAAAACTATCTCTGTTTTTGGCTACACAGCTAGGAAAAAGTAAGTGTAGTTTTGCTGCTTAACTGGGTCAATAGTCTTTGCATATTTACACAAAAAGATGGTTCATGAATTTAAGTGACACTAAGACAGTTTAGTCAGAGCCTCATCTGGAAATTCTGGTGATGAAATGTTCTACTAGCACCTGTCATTTTAATTACGAGATTTAATGAGGAAATTCAGGCAAAGTGGAATGGCTGGTTTCAATGAAACTTCACAGCATTTCCCTAGTGACCCCTGGTAATTTTTTTGCTCTAATAAGAGGTTTAAATCTAATGCTTCAGTAAGACATAACTGCAATTCCACCTGTTTCATGCTGATTTAGAAAATTATCAAACCTCACTCTTAATGCTGCAGTAGAGAACCTGATTAAATAATTGGAGGAATTATTTCAATAAACGCATGGGGAAATGGCCTCAGAGGTTCCACATGCTGGTTGGCTACCTGTAAGGGTGTCACCCTTTCTCCTTGAATGTTTTTCTTCCTAATTAATAATTTCATTATGTTTACAGAAATGGCATGCTGCTGTTGTTTCATATTGCTGGACTAAAAGAGCACCTGGACTGAGTACAGCAGTGACATGGAGAGGAAAGGTGTATTACATTCATCAGTATTCCATAGTGGTCAGTAATATTCAGCCAGGTTCAACGTTTCATACATTTTCCCATTTTGCATGCACTAGCATAGTGTAACCACACTCAAGATATAGTGAAGTTACTGAAAAAGAATTTCCTGTAGATCAGGGAAAAACCCCAACCCCTAAAAAAAGCCCATATTTTCTGCTATAAGATGTCCATTTAAGTAAGTGCAGATACACTTCCCAATGTTAACTAAAACCAAAATCAAATAAGCAATGACAAAATGTTTAGGAAGTCTCCGTTATACAACAGTTGCTGACGGAAGGAAGACCTGGGGAACTACAGCCCAGTCAGTCTCACATCTGTGCCCAGCAGAATCATAGAGCAGATCCTGCTGGAAACTATACTAGGGCACATGGAAAAGAAGGAGGTGATTGGTTACAGCCAAAATGACTTCACTATGGGCAAATGCCTGACAAATTTGGTGGCCTTGTGTGAGAGGGTTAGAGCATTGGTGGATAAGGGAAGAGCAACTGGTGCCATCTACTTGGACTTGTGCAAAGCATTTGGCACTGGCCTGCACAACATCCTGGTCTCTAAATTGAGATACGCGGATTTAATGGATGGACCCCTTGGTGGATAAGAAAATATCTGGATGGTTGCACTCAAAGTGTTGCTGTCAATGGCTTAATATTCAAGTGTAAAGCAGTGATGAGTGGCATTCCTCAAGGGCTGGTATTGGGACTAGTGTTGTTGAACATCTTTATTGGTGACATGGACAGTGCGATCAAGTGCACCCTCAGCAAGTCTGTGGACAGCACTAAGCTAAGTGATGCAGTCAGTGTACCTGAGGGATGGAATGCCATCCAGAAGGACCTGATGGAATGCCATCCAGAAGGACCTTGACAGGCCTGAGAATCGAGCCTATGGAAACCTCACAAAGTTCAACAAGGTCAAGTGCAAGGTCCTGCACCTAGGTCAGGGGAATCCAAAGCACAAATACAGCCCTATGGAGAAGGATTTGAGGGTGTTGGTTGAGAAGAACCTTAACAGGACCCAACAACAGGCATTTGCAGCTGCCAAAGCCAACCGTATCCTGTCTGCATTATGGGAAGCATGGACAGCACGGGAAGGGAGGTGATTCTCCCCATCTCACACTGCACTCATGAGACCCAACCTGGAGTACGGCATTAAAGGGCATGGACCTGTTGGAATAAATCCAGAGGAGTTCCTTGAAGACGACTTTGGGCTGAAGCACCTCTCCTGTGAAGACACAGAGTTATGGTTGTTCATCCAGAAAAAGAGATGGCTCTGTGGATACATATTAGAGGCCTTCCAGTACCTCAACGAGACCTACAAGAAAGCTGGGGAGGGACTTTTTAAAAGGTCATGTAGTGATAGGACAAGGGACAATGGCTTTAAACTACCCTGAAAGAGGGTAGATTTAGGTTAGGTATAAGGAAGAAGTCATCCCCTGTGAGGGTGATGAGGGACTGGAACAGGTTGTCCAGGGAAGTTGTGGATGCTGATACTGGATGTATTCAAGTTGGATGGGACTTTGAGCAACCTGGTCTAGTGGAAGTTGTCCCTGCCCATGGCAGGGGGCTTGGTACTAGATGATCTTTGAGGTCCCTTCCAATGCAAACCAACCTATGATGCTATGTTTTAAAAGATGTGTCTAATACTTGGTTAAGCTGCTGTCTGGATTAAGCTCAGATCCTTTTAATTAGACACAGCTCTAAGAAAGTGATTCAGCCAGGTGGAGTAGCTTGATTTTATGTCTCCAAGGATTCAATTGGTCCACCATTGTACAGCTTCTAAGTACTCAATATCTTGATTTTGACTGACATCTCTCAGTTTTGTTGTGACCACAGACTCCTGTGATAACTCATCCAGTTATCAAGAGCAGAAACTCATCAAACTTCCTCATTATCTGGTAAATTACTGCATTTTTCTAGAGAGAAGCTCATCCAAATACAACTGATCCACAGTAATGAAAATCCTAGATGACTTTTTAAATGCCTCTTTTTCCCCAAACTAGAATTTCCCAACACTTTAGCTATGGATCTTCATGACTTAAGTCAGCCTGGTATAACTGCAGGTTCACTTTCCCTGTGGACTTGACCCAGAGTACGATGGGAAGGGAAGTCAGCTGAGTATTCACCAGCAGATTGATGCTTCTATCTAGATAAATAGGTCCCAGCCTAGAGGAGAGCTCTGTCTAAGGGAGCGGCTGCAACTGAGCAAGACTCTGTCACAGTATGGGCAAAACTTTGGAACTGAATATATATTCCTTCCACTGAAATCTGGCTTACTGAATCACTTCCACAACATTGACCTTGCTTTGTTTCTCCACTTCTCCATCTCTGTTTGGCTATTTTAGGGGTTTACGGAGTCCTGATCTTTCTGTGTGCTACCAGTCATTTACTTAGTGTTTGCCTGACTTAACCACCCAGCGCTAGTCCCATATCGGGAAGGCTACTCAAGGTCCTGACTCCACTGAACCTGATGATTCAGAATTTGTCTGAAAGTTGTGTTCAGAACATATGGAAACAAATTATAAAATCTGGTACTTCAAAAGCCCGGAGCAATTTAGCATTTACCCAGTAACTGTTGCTGTTAGGCCTGCTCAATTTATACCTATTAATTTAATGGTCTGATCATTTAGAATATTGTGGTTTTTCTTCATAGGTGGAGTTTTAGTCCAATTAGTGAAAACTCTCCCTCTCAATTTAGGTGATTACTCTTTATCTACTAAGTGCCCTAAAAAAATTAATGAAAAGACAGCTTGCTAGTTCAGTCCAGATTCTAAATTCAATCCTGATGTTAATTCATCTGTCATACCATTTGCCAGGAATTACCATTTGTAGATAGGCAACAAAGCCACATTCTGCTGGCCAGTAAGCACTGTGAGTGTGTATGTGGAGTAACTGTTTCCATTTTAAACCAGGAACTGCACTTGAGTGGACTTTCTGAAAGCATGTGTCACCACTATAGACTTCTTAAAATTGCTATCTATAAACAGAAAGCTGGAAATACCAAAATGCAACTTTAGGGGCTTCATTCTGATAGATATAGGTAAAAGAAGGTTTCAAAACTTTTTTTCTGAGCAAGGAAAAAGCAAAATTGGGACAATGAATAAAAATTGTTCTCACAGTGGTTGCTTTTGGGGTAGACCTAGTGTTCTTTACACCCCATTTTACATTTTTGTTTCCAGTTCCAGATGGAAGCTTGCTGGCTCTGGGAAGACTGGGAGAGACCCGTGTTTCCCTGACAAACAGCGTCAGTACCCAAAGCCATACATCTGTTGGTGTGTCTCCATTAACTCAACTGTCACACTCAGGATCAATGTCTGCAAAGCCAACAGGGAAATTACTCACTGCTCTGGACCAGCTGGAAGCAACTCCTGCTCCTTGCAAAGCAGCCAAATCCAGGGAGCTCCTCTGAGCTGCCAGCAGCAAAGACACTTTCTTCCTGGCTCCCATGTCGAGAAAGACAACAAAGGGTCTGAGTACCAAACAGCTTGCTCCAGACTCTGTTTGTGGTTCAGGCTCAGATTCACACCTGGAGGGGAAAACAACTAAAAATTGGGGCACAGCCAGCATTACTGATGGCCACTGCTATGTGCCTGTCACTGAAAACAGGATTTTAAAAGAGAGGAAATGAGGTCAAACTTGTTAAAGCATCATTGCTGGTATCTGTAATGCTTCTCACAACACAAATTAAGTACCAGTTCCAAAACCCCTGTTGAGGATCTTTCATTGTTCTTATGAAAATGTAGTTTTTCTAAGACAAAAGAATGAGGCCTCAACATATGAATTCTTCTCCTTATCCACTTGTGCCATTTTTCCCTTTTTCCTTCACTCTTCTTTTTTCTTCAGTGATATTCTACAAGACTGACTCCTCATACATTTGAAATAGACGTGGAATCAAGCTCTTGGCTTTTTTCCCTTGACACTGAGCACACACACTCTTCATTAATCAAAGGGATAAAAGGAGATTAAAACATCACGTGAAATGAACAATATGTATGAAGAGAAGGAAGTAAGCCTGGACCCAACAGGTTCAGGAGACACACAAGCACAGCAGAGATGCCATCTGTGCACTCCCCAGGTTTTATCTCACATTAAAACACAATGTTCAAGGCTAAATAACTCACAGTGTATTGTGCAGTGACACTTACTTATCAGTTGTAGAGATGAATACTTTCTGTGAAATTCTGATTCCTATGGATGGGTTAGCAAAAAATGTTTCCTGTGTGACTGGTACTTTAGCTGGAGATCACAGTGTCCATCACAGGGAACCTTTTAATTGACAGAAACTTGCCTTTTTTCCTTTCTCTCGACATAAGCTCCCTTATGTAGCACAGGAACTTGCACTAGGAACACTGCAGGGACAACACGACTTTATAACCCTCCAGCAAAGTAGTAAAGTCTCATATTAGGGTTTTGGGAGAGTTCTGTCAGTGACTTGCCCCGTGACCTTCAGCAAATCACATTCACTATTTTCTTCTCAGTCCCTTCATCCGCCTGCCTCCAGCCCATGTGTACGTATGTGTGCATGTGTACAACGGTTGCCTTCTGCAGGTATATGTCAGATTCGCACTCTGTTTGAGGACTCCAGAAACTGCTATGATAGCTATAAGAATTTGCTTTCTTTTATGGCAATTTGAAGACCCATGAACAAGGGCAATCATCCCCTTCAGCACATCTTTCCAGTTACGTCTGTGTCTTACATAGTTTTCTTTGCCTTTCCAGATGCACAGGTGTTAAAGACAAGATCTTTAATTGAATGTCACTATTCACACTGCAGATCTCTTTAAAACTGTTAAATTAAAGAGCTTTCCAGAATCACAAACACAGTGACCTTAACTAGCCCGTGTTTTATAAATCAAAAGTCCTAGAGACCTGCACCAAAGCATCCTTAGACTTCTGCCCAATTCATGAGGTATAAAGGCCAGATCCTTTTGGCTGAGTGCCAAGGCAAATAGGGAGGTTTGATTCACTTGATTTGATCTATTGAAAAAGCAAGTGCTTCTCTAAGAGTGGTGGTAAGTCCATGCAGTAAGAGAAACACATCCAGACAGCTGTTCGTCCTATTCTAAGACAAATATTTACTTTTCTAAATGAAGGGGAAGATCCCAGTCAATCCCTTTTAAGCTCAGCACCCAGCTTCTAGCCAGGTAAATCCAGTGAAATGAATCCAACTTGCAAATCCAGTAAGCCAGCAAAGCTCCCTCCATTGTCAAGGTCTTGCTGTCGCTGGTGCCTAGGACAGGTACACGGAGAGGTGAGCACTGGCACTGAAGCTGAAGTGAGTCCCCTGGGGATGGCATGGGGAAAGGGCCCCTGATCTGGTGAGTGTGCCCTGGCCATGCGTTGCCCAATGCAAACATGGCACAGACTGAGCTGCTTCTCTCCTTCAGGAGACACAGCCAGAGCTGTTGTTTCCAGAGACTTTTCTCTTTTGTGTTACACATTTGAAGGAAAAAGGCACCAATAGATCTTGGAAGGAGGCTGGGAACCCTGCCCAAGGGAAAGCTGTAATCTCCTGCTCCTTCTTCTGGTTGCCGTCTGATCAGCAAAGTGCACAGTTTTATCGTGACTGCCTTCACTCTTCAGCAACTCAGACTGCTGGTGAGGTGAGAGGCAAATCTCAAACTCCCCTGCAGGAGACACACCTTGGAAAATCTGCCTATCTGGGTGGCCCTGCATCTTCATCAGTCTTTTTAAAAGGCTGCAATCCCAGTTTGAGACAAGAGTCTGCAGCAGGGGCAGCAGCAGCTGAGACATAAGGGAAGAGTCAGCTGAAGATACGTTTCCCTCTTCAGTACTTGTCAATGGTGC
Source organism: Actenoides lindsayi (assembly GCA_025331215.1). NCBI lineage: Eukaryota > Metazoa > Chordata > Aves > Coraciiformes > Alcedinidae > Actenoides > Actenoides lindsayi. Next base: position 9,267 of record WTSP01113435.1, on the reverse strand, counting down.
CTTCAAACAACTCTTCAGTTAAAATAAAACAAAAATAAAACTGCAGCACACATCCAGTGTCACATTTCACCTCCTGCCATTTGGTTTGGCAGAATAGTCCCTAACAATTTAATAATTAATAGTGTTGCCACTTCTTTTTACAATGGTAAATATTCCTAGCTCTCCTATTCCCAAGGTCAGTTCAACTTCTGCAAAGGGCAATACACTGAAGAGCAGTTTCTCTACTTACATTTAGCCTGGTCTGCACAAAGCAAAAGGTTCACTGTCTATAAATAAAGAATTTTAGGTCACGCAGACAATGACCACACCACATTATCCCTCCTGAGTCCAAGGGACCCAAAAAGGAACAGGCATGTGTTATTTAGAAGTTATGCAAAAGTCAAAGGGGTTTTGATTGTCAGAGATAAATGAGCAGCACCAAGGCAGATTGCAGGTCAGCTCTAAAATCACAATCCTCCTTGACTCACAGCCAAAATAATACATATGTTCACAGAAATAAACTATTTTTCTACACTATCATTTCCTCATCTTTTCCCTGAGTTCTCCAAGTGGATTGATTTTCCTCTTCTTCTTCCTAATATTTGACTTCTGCTATGTTGCTGTGTAAGATCAACACAAACCATCACTAGAACTTAGATTAGCCCATCCTTACTTTTGCACAAACTTTATTCCCAAGTCCACAGCCTATTTCATCATAATAATCTTCAGAAAATTTTGCAGTGTAGAAGAAACATCCATGGATGCCATGGTTTCCCTAACGTCACTGAAGTTCCCCAGCAGGTCTTGGAATGCACAAGGACAGCAAACTCCACAGCCTGCATTACTGCATTCACAGACCATGTTTTCAGCCGCCATTTCCACATATCCAACATGACTGTCCATGGGAAGTGTGGATACCTGAACACTGAAAGAAGTAAGGACTTTCACTCTACTTGCAGAAACTGGGGCTTGTGAAGCACAATTACCACACGCCTCCTGTCATTGTGCAGCAAAAGCTGGCCATCTGCAAAGGGTGGGAATCCAGAAGTGGAGCATGGGAACTGGTTGGGTGTATATTGAGGTTTATTCATGGAGCATAATAATGGAGAAACCCAAACCACCTGACATCTATGATAATCTCATGGAGACAGATTTCTTTTTTCTTCTTTTTTGAAGGGTCATTCCTTTTAGTTTAGTAGTTTTACTAACATTTTAGTAATTTAGTAATTTTCATTCGGTGTTCATACTTGCTGTATGAGACTGATGAAGAACTGTGTCCATGTATTCTTAGAGCTGTTAGGTCTCATACACGGTGACTTATCCCAGCGAGAAGCACTTTGGAGAACATCTTAGCACAATTTAACAGTTTACATCAGAGAAAATATGTCTTGGATGTGAATCATGCCTTTTACTTATATCATCTGCTGTACAGGATACTGACTGACATGGTTTCTAAAAACATCAAGAACAGCAACAAAACCTTGTCTTCTTCTGTAAGAAAACCCAAAACTAAAACAAAATAAGGACTCTGAAGGTTTTAAAACATGAGAAAGCAAGGATTTGTTCCTGGCACTGCTTCCAGCATTCAAAACCCTGCTTGTCTGCCTTTCAACAAGAGGTCCTGGGTAGGCTTGCACAAGTCAATTAGACCAAGACAGTTTTCTAAGGTAGCAGACTGACAGAATTCACTAAAAACCACAAAACTTGTGGGATTTGCTAAAAGGCCCGTGTCCATTTGAGAGTGGCTAGTGTTCCTGACTCAGAGGAAGGGATTAGGAAAGAAGAGAGTGCTGTGATCCACATACCCTCGTCAGTGGCCTTGGCTGTCTCCTTCAGAACAAGGATTAGCTGAAGCAGTTGACAACACTCACTGTCCAGGACTCTCCCTCCTCCCCACACTGCAGCTCTCCTCCTGCAGGAGGGCTTTTTCTTTCAGAAACAAGAAAGTCTATGAGGTTTTGATTTCATGGTGTTTCAAAGACGATGCTTAAATGCATTCTCTGCATTAGTCACAAAGTGCAAAATAAAAATGAAACTCGGAGTTTCTTTGTATTTTTCCATGTAGGACTCTAAGACAAAAAATGAATGCTTGTGCTGTTGAAACCAGTCCACTGTAGTTACAGGTGTTACAGTCAACTTGATTCCATAGAAAAGCTGCTCCACCAGCCTCCAGTCATTCAATAATTCACATGGCCTATGCCAAAGGCAGATTTTCTGATCAAATACTATGCAATATATCTAAATCTGTGCTTTTCCAGTGTTCTATTGTTCTTATTTACTCCTAGTTTTGGTAGATGCAGAAAAACTAATTTGGTACCCAACAAACGCTGGAAGTACACAAATTGAGGAGCCAGAACATTATAAAGTTCAGCATCAGTTTCTACAACCTGTTTTCTGATCAATGCTGCAATTACAGATCAGCAAACGCCACTCAGAAGCAGGTAGTATTTACTGGTAAGTCTCTGGTTTAAAATTTAAGAGTTAATGAAGAAAATTCAATTCAAGTTTATACTCTTTTAAAAGAAGCATAAACTGTCCAGAATATTTTCTTTAAGACAGCAAAGGCAACAGTTTATTTTCATTTTGATGCAGTAGAGATTTTTTTTACTCAATAATCTTTTCAAATAAATTATGTTTTGCCTTCAAAGGAATGAAAAAAACCTCACCTTCTCATCTCTTATTTGCAGTTCTGGACAATAAAAAAACCCTTTGAATTTTAACTCAAATTCAGAAATATTTTAAATATTTTAATTATCACCAAAACTATTTAGTGATGACATCCTTGTGCTACCTATGACCTTTTGGAAAATACAATTATGTACTTTTCCAAAAAAAGTCCAAAGAGATCATGTGATTTCCATTTATGCATCTTGAGAAAGCATGCACTTGACAAGAATTAAAACATACTGAAGTTAGTATATTATTTGGCACCATTTGATGAAATAGAAGGGAAAGAAAGAGCAGCAGGTATCTTCCCTGTGTATTGATAACTGAATGTGGTCAGAAGTATTTAAAAAAAAAAAAAAAAAAGAAGAAGAAAAAAGACCAATTAAAAGCAATATGTGTATTGATAAAAAAAACCAAGGACATCCAAACTTTTCGGTTACTAAATAATGTCATCAAGGACAAAAGAATTAGCAGTTATCTTGTGTCAAGCAGGACTCCATCTGTATGAGGCTTTTCAGTTGCTTATGCAACCCACTGCATGTGGGATGGTCCAATGACCTTTGCAAACACCACCATCACCAGATAATGCTGTTTTCCCGGTCCATACAAAAATAGTCAACCTTTTCTTTTGTGAACTGCAGTTGCCTCATTTGACCCTGGTCCCCCCAAAACAAAACATAGAATTTCCAGTGAGAAAAAAATAGATGAAAACCAAACCTGTGACAGTATCACCACTCTGCTAATTCCTCAGGTTTTTACCATCTAATTTCATTAGCCAAATTTATAGAGTCCATTAATAATGTCATTCCAGGTAATCTTTGCCCTGGGGATACCTTGAATAATTTGAATTCCTTCATAACCACAGTAGTGAGTTATCACTGCATTTAAGTATCTGAAATCCCCAAATGGCCAATCATATTAGGGGCATCATGACTTGCAAAAAATCCAGTCAATTCCCTCTGTGAAGACAGAGACTTTTTCCCTTCAGATCCAATGCAGGTGGGGATAGGAAAGGGCTTTGTTCTTCAAGCAACACTTTCTCATCACAGAAAAATACCTATCGTAGTAAAATTCCCTAGGTAAAACAAAGTGTAACACACTGAGTTTACTTAGCGCTTCCAGAGATGACCTTGGACTGCTTGCTCTCAGTACCACTCATTGGCTGTCGGCCATATCCCAGGTTTTATCTTCATTATGTATTTGCCTCCAGTAATCTCAGCTATCACTTTGATTTCCTCCACAGTCAAACAGTTTCCCCTAGATCAGGCAGCCCCTAGACAACAAACTCAGATCTTTTGTACCAGTATTTCTCTTACTGGCTTGGACTGAACAACTAAAAACCATCACAAACAAATCACAAACTAGTCAGACTGGAAAACTGCCTGTGTGGCCAATAAAGCTCCTGAAATGGAACATTTCCCTTGCAGGCAGCAGAGACTACACCGACCATGCAATGTGTATGGGTAGCTAGATTTCAAGACCTCAGCTCAGCGTAAGTTCATACTGTAAAAGTGTGTGCAAATGCACAGAAAGATTCCACAGGTGTGGTTTCAAACAGCCCTACTGGCATTACGTGCCCTTTGGTAGGGAAGTTGCTTTGTCTCTCACACTGTAGGATGTCTGATATAGTCCCAGTGAAAGTAACTGTCAGAAGAGTGCTTCCTTGTTTGTCAGTCATTCAAATGCTGGAGCTGAACACACAGCTTGCAAAGCTACATTAAATTCCCTGTATTTATCCCCTGCTGCTCTGCTCTATGAATTCCACAACACATAAAGACTTCAGCATGGGGAAACAAGGCATACAAAAGTAAGTCTCTGATTTTTAAGAGTTTAAGCCTAGACCCTACTGCAAAACAACACGACTGACAAGCTAGTTAATACTTCAAAGAACCAGAGAGAAAAGTGGGTTTTTAATGTTAATGTTAACGCCTGGACGTGTTCCTATGTGACCTGTTCTAGGTGGTCCTGCTCTGGCAAGGGCGTTGGACAAGATGGTCTTTTGAGGTGCCTTCCAATCCTTAACGTTCTGTGATTCTGTGATTCTGTGATTCTGTGATTCTGTGATTCTGTAATTCTGTGATTCTGTGATTCTGTGATTCTATGATTCTACAATCTTGATCTTAACTGACACTAAAAGAAAAGATTCCCCTTAAATCCTTGTCATCTATGAAAGAATGCCAAGTGTGGTTGTACTATATGTAAATGAAGGAACATGGACAGCTCCAGCTATAGCCATGTTGCATCCTAAACTCTTCCAAAGCAGTGAAGTTTCTTCACTGTTAGTTGGGGACTGAGGGGAGAGGCTGGGGAGGAAAAATTTCTCTTTTGACTTGACTTCTTACCTAGGACTATCCCAGTACAAGTCCCATGTCCAAATTATACCACTCTCCTACAAAAGAGAGTCTGCAGAAACAAACACTGAGAACAAATCAGAGAATGATGTCAATGAATTTGTGTCTTGTTTATGAGTGATGTTTTGCCATTATAATACCTGTTATAATATACTACGGAAGTTTTTCTTTCAATGTGCTTTTTTTAAAATCTAAAATTCTTCAATGTTTTCCTCTTCTTCTCTCAAAACACTGTTTTTGTGGTAGGAAAGGTATTTACCAACATATTCCTTCAGTAACGTCAAACAGAAAAGGGGCCCTGTTTGTGGGACCATACAGCAGGTAAGCAATCTAGGGAAGCATTCTATATACCAGATACCTGTAATCTATGACTATGCAAACTTCTTTCTTTATAACTGCTTTCCATGGCACTTCTCTTTTACTTCAGACAGTTGAGAACTCTGCAGATCCTCATGCAAGCCATGCGCCTACCACTATACCAGGCTGATCAAAGCTGCACCCAACTTGGCCTCAAACACTTCTGGGGATGGGACATCCACAACTCCACTGGGCAACATTTTCCCATGCCTCATCACCCTCGCAGAGAAGAACTTCTTCCTCATTTCTAATCTAAATCTACTCTCTTTCATTTTAAAGCCACAAGCCCTCATCCTATCACTACAAGCCCTTGTAAAAAGTCCCTCCCCGGCTTTTTTGTAGGTCCCCTTCAAATACTGGAAGGCTGCAGTAAGGTCTCCCCAGAGCCTTCTATACTTCAGGATGAACAACACCAACTCTCTCAGCCTGTCCTCATAGGAGAAGTGTTCCAGCCCTCTGATCATCTCCATGGCCCTCCTCTACATTCTGTCAACAGGTTCATGTCCTTCTTGTGTTGGGGGCTCCAGAGATGGACAGAGAACTCACAAGAGTGGAGTAGAGGGGGAGAGTCACCTCCTTCTCCCTGCTGGACACACTTCTTTTGATGCAGCCCAGGATACAGTTGGCTTTTTGGGCAGCACTCACACATTGTTGGCTCACATTGAGCTTTACATTAACCAGCACCCCCAACTCTTTCTCCTCAGGGTTGCTTTCAAACCATACTCCACCCAGCCAGTATTTATACTTGGGATTGTTCTGACCCAGCTGCAGGACGTTGCACTTGACCTTGTTAAACTTCATGAGGTTGGCATGGGCCAGCCCCTAAAGCCTGTCAAGGTCCCTCTGGATGGCATCCCTTCCGTCCAGCGTGTCAACCACACCACACAGCTTGGTGTCATCCACAAACTTACTGGGGGTGTACTTGATCCCACTGTCCATGTTATCAACAAAGATGTTAAACACACCTGTCCCAATACCAGTCCCTTCAGGACACTCCGTGTCATTGGTCTCCATTTTGACATTGAGCTGTTGACCACAGCTTTTTGAGTGTGACTGTCCAGCCAATTCCTTATCCATCGTGTAGTCCATTCATCAAATCCATGTCTTGATCAAGGACAAATCAACTTCAACCTTTTAAATTATACCACTGACTTTTTTTTTGTGGTTAATACTTGCAAGTGACATTCTGTTTAGGTTGTTTTAACCTTCTGTATTTTTATGGATTGTTCTGTAGCATTATTCCTCAGTTGTGCTGTACATGAGGGTGATAGAACAAAACTGGCACCTTTGTGACCAGTTTCTGTTAGCAACAGCAAAGCAATGAGACTATCTCAGCACAGCTCTCTGCCAGTGACATCTATTGATATTCCTGGCAGGAGTTTTAAGCCTCCAGCCACAAGAATATTCATCAGGTTTTGTTGTCACTGTATCTTCTGCTCAGAGAAGCGCATTTCAGAGGATATTTCACCTGATAATGACCTGTGGGATTGCATTTCAGATATCAGAGAGATTAGGCAATGAACTTAGAGAAATTAGTTCTGTAATCTTGGTTCCAGGCGTTATTTTGCTCCATCCTCAGCAAAGAGAGCAGATGAGACTCCAGCATGTCAAGGATGAGCCCCTGCAGAAATGGAAGCCGATAGCTTATGACTAAGCTATGCATTTGGAGAAACTTTCTTCATTGAGACCCTTTTGTTAAACAATAGGATGGAATTTATCTTGTTTTCTTGAACAGTAGAAAAAATAGCCCTTTGTGTAACATTATCAATCAGGGATTGATTTGTCTTACTAATGTTGGTGAAGGCCCCATTCCATGGGTCAGTTTGCTGAATAGGAGAGATCCTGCCTCCTAGACCTCAAGAGCTAACCCCCAAGGAATGTTTAAATCCTGAAAGCAAACTTCTCCAGATTAATTCACTGAAAGGCTAAATTAATTCAATGGCATCACCATATGCTGCATGAAATAAAGCACACATTTCATTTCTTTGGTGCCTTTTAAATATTGTTCTATTGCCAACAGACCCGAGTTATAGTCACATTACAGGACAGATGCTGAAAAGCCCCCTCAGAGCTTAATGAACCATGGGTTAAGTGACAGACACATTTGCCTAAGCATCCCAGTCTGATTTGCATTGTCATTTAGCCTATGATATGTCTCAGATATGCCTTCCCCATTTACAATGCATATCAGTGCATTATTGTGAATAAACATCAACCAAAGGCACTAAACTCTTTCCTTGATTTGGAGGAATATCAATAACATTATAACACTCTGTGTTAAGAAAAGCCATGCAGATTTGTGTCTTGATCAGGTAGTTTTAACATACATTGAACAGGTCCTCTAAGAAATCATTAAAACTAGAGAAATGAAAATAATCAGAGTTCACATTACAGTACTGAAAAATAAAATTGTTAGTTCAAGGTAATACCTCCCCAAATCCTCCTGTAATCAAAAGAAAATGGCATGTTTGTCCTGCAAACAAAGGCAAAAATAAGCTTAAAAAATCATGCTGTGACTTAAACAAGGACTGCAGGAGCTTTTGTCATAACTATTTCAGAATATATTCTGAGATATATTAGGTTGGGTTTGTTTAAAAAATAGCTAGAACCTTTTTTTTTTTTTTTTAAGCAAATGAAAGCAAATGTTAGAATTGAAACTAACATCAATTTCAACTTCAAATAAAATTGATGTTGTATTACACAGAACATGAGAAAAGTAACACCAGAAACTGCTTTTAAAGGTCCAACTTACAGAGGGAAGAGGAGCACTTGGAGACGTTTATGTGACCAGTTACAGACATTGATCATGCAGAAATTGTACTCATTTAGACTGCAGAAGCCTGTTTTTGCTATAATCTACTATTGCGCTTTCTTGAGATATTTTTATTACACAACCTGTATTTGTATATTACACTATCTGTGTTTCTTTAATCTTGCTTTATGTCCCTGACTGCTATGTCTTAAGCAATTTTAATTAACAGCAAAAAGTAGTAGTGGTTTATTCATGGGAGAAAACAATCATCATACTCCCAGACCAATCAGCAGCTTGACTATCAAGATACTTCTGATTGCAACTGGTTACTAACAACACTTTTTCTGTGCACACCTGCCTATTTCACCATGTTACAAATCATTGATAGTTTTCTCCCATGACACATTTATTTTCCCAATATTGCAGATGGCTGTAAGGACAATGGGATTTCTGGTTGAGGGCTCTGTACTAACCATCTGTTCCTATGATCAAAAGGGACTGAAAATCAGATCATTTAATGGGAATGCAGCATAGGAAGTTGGCTGCTACCACTCAGAACCCAACTGTTGGGAGGGCAATGTCATTGTTTTATCTGTCACCAGATGGGAATGTATGACAAGTGCAGTATCTTACAGGTAGTATCAGAACCACAGAAAAGGCCATGGTACCTCACAGGAAGATCTGATATGACCCAGGGAAAAACTCAACCCCAAGTTAAGCAGCAGCTTTCCATTGAAATCTTTTTGCATCTTTCCTGAAGAATGATGATAATGCTCTCTGATGGAACTACACAGATTCTGGATTAGACGATTCTTTCTTTTATATGGATCATAATTTCTGTGTTTAAAACTTACAAAGTGGAAAGAAATATAACTCAGGGAAGACTATGACCCTCTATTCTCTAGCAGAATATTCTCAGTTTAGAATGAATTTCTTTCCACATCCTGTGCTCTGCTCAACCATAAATAAAAATGGGGAGGGGGGAGGATTAATTTTAACATTTGTTCTGAAGCTCTGCATACTAAAAGGGAACAGATGAACAAGTTCAAACATCAACAGTCTGCACAAACCATTTGCTGGACAAAGCAAAAACCAAAAAAAACTTTCTAGCACTCACAAACAAGTTAGTGCTGACAACATGAACTGCTAAATTTGTAAATT
>WTSP01111326.1:0-17875 GCA_025331215.1 Actenoides lindsayi | reverse complement strand
AAATATCCTATAAATGCTCATGTAGAATACCTCAGTAATTCTGTATGTTATGTTACCTGTAAATAGATGTTAGACAAAGTACTACTTTGTCAGGCCATATCAAGAATTTAAAAAAAAATAAATAAATATATCTGCATTTATTAACTTGCTCTAGCTGAAGGAAGGAGACTAATTTGTGAGTAGCAGTTAGTGTACTGCATGTTAAATTTGTGCGTGCAACTGTTGCCCAGACATTTAAGAGGTGAACTGAAGGGCATAATCAAAATTTTATCGTATGGAGGTTTTCTGTTCTGTTTTGAAATAAAGTTGTTGTACTTTCTTGTAAGGATATACTGTTCATTAAAAGATACTGAGCTTGCTCCAAAATCCTCCTATCAGTCTCTGGTATTACTATAAATTTCTTTTAAAATATATTTTCTGTTTATGCTGAAAGACCTGCACCAGCCTCAGAATGAAACTGGGAAGGAAAACTGACTTTGTTGTTAAGTTCTAAATGTAAATATTACCTTTTTTGTTTAATCTATTTAGCATTCTGCTTGTCAGGGCAGTAGAATAAATATTTTCACTAAGAGCTATGAATGTTATAAGTTATCTTTTTATATCACTGCAAGAGGAAGAGGGAGTTGTTTGATTAGGAAATGCAGCTTCAAGGTAAAGCACTTCAGAACTTTTATTCCATGTCTATACTGACAGTATATTGATTTGGTTTATATAAAAAGGTCCTAACAGTGTGTTCATTGATAGCTATAGTATGATTTATTGTAACTTGAGTTATAGCTTCTGATTTGAGGCAAATCTATGTAGGCAAAATGCACCACCTCCTCTGGGACCTTAACAATGTTCTCTTAAAACGTTCAAACTGTTGTAAGTGATGTTGTGTCTGAAATTTGTGTAGGTGACTTATTACATGCCCAAGTACAGTTTTAATTATACTGCCATAACCCTTTTTTACAAAAATGAAAATTAGGAAATGCTGTGATTAGTATCTTCTGCATACAATAGCCATGTACTGTGTGACTTGGGCAAAAATTAAGTGTTTGAATTTGAAAATGCATATGCTAGCTATGGCAGATTTGCCAGATAGTTCAGCTGCAAGACAATAGTTGTAGATATGCTATATTTTCTGCAATTGCTCTTTGCATTGATGCCTGTGAAACTGAAGTTTTGACTACGTGTACAAGTGTACTATTAAAAGCTTGTCAGTTTTAGCTCCATTTATCAATTTGTAGCACCTTCAGTGACTTTCAAAGGAGGGCTTGAATGTACTAACTGAGCACTGGACTGGACAGTGGAGTGGGAACAGAAGAAGAGCAAGTAGGGTGAAAGCACAGTGTGGCCATGGTTTGATGTGCTCTTTTACTGAAATTATAATGTTCTCAGTTCATGTTCTTAGAATGTAGTAAGGTAAAAAAACATAACTTATTTACCTTGGCTTACCTTGGCTAAGAATAGCTAAGGTAAAATATAATTTTGTGTTTTAACCAAGTCTATAATGCTTGATATTTTTCACTGTCTGCTTAAATAAGCCACCAAATTTTCTGCTTCCAGTTTAAGCTGAACGCTACTGTGGGAGAAATTTTACCTTCTACCTCTTCTGTGCTCTGTAGCTTGAGAGTGTTTTTTGGAAGAGGATCACCCTTGACCATGTCTGATTTTTTTATCACTATTAGTTATTGTAAGTGGTAGGGTTCTGCTTAAATGGTTTGATCTGGTATGGCAGTTTCTTTGTTTCTATGCAAAGTAAATAGATTGTAACTAATCTGGAGCTTTCCATCTCATTGGATTTAGTGATACTAAAGGTTCAGTCTTCACTGTCACTCAGTGAAGTCTAGATACTGCTCAGTGTGATATCATTGTGTAGATGTGGGCAATTGTGCCCTACCCAAAGCTCAAATGTGTAGAGTACAAGATACTTTTTAAGATAATTTTTTTCCTTCTGTATGATGGATTTGAACTTCATGAGATCTTTTACTGTGCTAATACATTTGTTATTGTTTGAAGTTGGAGAGAAATTAATGTTGCAGCTGTGCAAAAGTTTATCCCAGGAGAGGATGAGGTGGGAGTGGAAACAACTAAGGGTGGGATGACTGGGAATACTTTTGCTGACTTTTGCTGGCTTTCAGTATTGATGGAACTTGGCTTAAGCTTGTATAAAATGGCTATTATATGTTGCCATGTAGCTGTTGTTTAAATAAACTTGTAAAGCTAGTTTTTAGCAGCAGTGGTGTTAAGAGAATAGATCTGGTTTGAGTTCTGGAGTTTCTAATGTTAATATCTGGTTTTGGTTGATTCTCTGTGAAGACCCAAGGGTTGTCATATTTTACTTTAAGTGAGATCAGAGCAGATAAGCTCTAGAATTACAGTTTATTCTTTTGCTTGAGGCAAAGAGAACAGAAAGCCTTTGAGAGCTTCATTACTTATTTTTAGGTGATTAGGAGGTTAAGTAGAAAGTTGCTTTCAATTGCTTCCATCCCTTTTTATCTTTACCTGCAGGCTGAGCATGTTGCCTATAGGACACTTCTGATTTCCTGTCTCCCAACCCTGCAGAACTGGAGAATTCTGTTTGGTGGTGAATAGTCTTGATTATTTTTTCCCTATGAGTTAGGTTTGTGAGCTTTTTTGGAAGATCAGTTTTGTTGGATCTTGACTGAAAAAAGTCCTGAAAAAAACCCATCAGCTCTATTTACTTGATACGTAAGAATCATTTGAAATTGGGAATCATTTACCTTCTGTCTGGAAATTGATGAAATAATTCTCAAATTGTCTTAAAAGTTGCTATAGCCATCACTCCCTCTTAATTTTGCTCATAATTTGTGCAAGTTTTTTATAGTGTTCAGCATCTGATGACTAAGGATTTGAAGATGTTTGTAAAAAGTGGGGTTTTTCTTTAAATTTAAAATTTGTCATTGAATATTCTGTTTTCTCTGCTATGAGATGAAACTGTAATTCAGGTCAGTCCACCCTTGTGTATCTCTACCCTTTGTATCTCTGAAGTGTAAACTATTCTCATCATTCATGGAAATCTTACATAATACTGTTCTTGTCTCTCTTGCCCTAATATTCTAATTTGTAGTGGAATGGCTACTAACATACCTATTACACCAGGTGATTTAAATTCTTCCCAAGTATTGCTCATCAATAGATTTCACAGTATTGCTGACACACTGCTGTTGATACTGCATCCCCATGTAAGTTACCCAGGGTTACTGGGGAAGGTGGGAGTGCTGGAGAAATGGGTTCTGTCTGCTAGACCATGCTGATATCTGACATCTTGTTTTCTAAGCTCTTTTCCATCCTCCTCTTGAGCATCCTGTCATCTTGAGCAAACTGAAATGAGTCTTTGCTCGGCTTGTCTTCTAGAGCAACTGCTACTCATTTGGTTCCCTGCTTCCTGGAAAAGGGGCCAGACATTGCCTGCTAATGGGAACCACAGAATAAATCTTTGTTTACTTTTGCTTCCACGTGCAGCCTTTGCTTTGCTTTTCATTAAACTGCCTTTGTCTTAACTCATGAGTTTCATCTTTTTTCTTCCCCCTGGTTCAGCGGGGTAGTTGCATACCTTTGAGGGTTAACTAATACTCCTTGTTTTGACCCATGGATATGAATTTCATTTCAATAGGTATTTCTGTCAAATACTCTTACACTCTGAGGATTTTTTATTTATTTATTTATTTATTTATTTATTTATTTATTTTAAGACCATCATGCTTGTATCTTCAGAATTGTTCCTTTTAAATACTGAAAGTGCTTGGTGTTGAAGGAAAAAAGGTCTAATTTGTGATAATATCAAGTTGAGTAATAGTTTTTGGTTGTGTGTTTGTTGTTGTTTTGTTTTTTTAATAATCAGTGTTACATCCCATTCTACTACTAATAAGTGCCTGCAGAATTTTATTTTGGTAATCATTTGTATGTTTTAAAAAGAAAGCTTCAAAGCTTAGTGGATAATAGGGTCTCCCCATTACATTCAGGTAATATTTTCCCATTCTGTATCTGAGGAGGCATGCAAAATTAAAGTATCTGAAACATGTGGTGAAACTTGCAGTGCCCTCCAGTTTGCAGTTCATGTAGATTTTATTGATCTTGTCAGATTAATGTAGTCTAAAAAGCAAGTGTTTGTCCGTTGTCATGCTTTAGACAATATTTTAATTGCTTTGATTTATGACAATACTCTAATTTCTGGTTGCTGAATATGTACTTTGAAAATTAATGTGTAGTCGGTGACAGTTTTCTCAGTTTATCGGTATTTTATACTTTAACTCTTTTCATGTTTTCTAGACTGTAGAGTTGCCAAGTATGATACTTATATTACTTTAATTTTTTTTCTCTTGCAAGTTTTAACTTTACCACCACATATGTAATCTTAGATGTATTTTATGGGAACATTTGAAACATTTTTTTCATTGAATTAAATATCTCTACAGATGCCTAGCCTATTAATAAAGATTTTTTTGCTTAATGTAATATTACAGTTGTGATTAGCATGGAAGCTCATTGAAACAGTGCTAATGTGTTCTTAAAAATTTGGAAAGGATCTCCCATGTTAAGTATCTATATTGTTTATTAACTTTGGATTTTACAAACAAAACATAAATGATGGTTCCTATAGTTGTGTGAAAAACATTGTAAGGAAGTTTAACTTTGAAATGGAAATGTGAACAGCTGGATTTTAAACAGTGGGGCTGGATGGAGTTTTTCTTAAAACTATATTAATATGCCTAAGTTCCTTTTAAAATTATTTCAATTATGTCTGCATATAGTTCTGGAAAAAGAGCTCTTCTGTAAATACAGAACAGACATTAATTTGTTGTGTCTTTTTAACTGTAAGTTCTCCTTTTATTTGTAATTAACAGTTAAATACAGTAGGTTTCCTGTGTTCTGAAGGCACATCGGATGCCCCAGCCAGGAAGCACAGGGGCACTTGGGTTTCTATTAGGCTTTTGGTCATAAGTGTGGAAACTAGTTCTTCCATACTGCCAAGCAAACACAGCCATGCTCTTCACTGCCTGCCCAGTTTTCCTGGCTTCTGGCAAGGTCACTAACTAAGCAGAACTAGCTTTCTCTTTGAACCTCCAAGGTTAGGGCCAGGATCTCCTGCACTGGTACCTTCTGCTCCACACAGGCTTGTTCATGCCTTCTTCAAACATCTTCCTAAAAATAACTGAGACTTTCAGTTTCTTCCCCTGACAAGAATTTACTCTGAGTTGCAATGCATGTTTCTTATCCTTCATAGAGGCTTTTGGGAAGAAGAGCAGGGATACTTCTGGAAGAGGTTTTGAAGGCACACAGATTCTTTGTGTAATAGGAAGAGGAAGGAGAAGGAGCTTCCCCCACCCCCTGCCTTGTGTACAAGAAGGCATGAGATGAAACTTTGAGCCATGCAGATCTCTGACAGAGCAATGCAGATGGGCTTTGGGGTTATTTTAGGAGTGTATTGTGCCAAACTAATAGAGGAAAGATTGGATGAGTGATCTATTTGGTTTCTCTCACTGAAGATTGACATGCAGACTGACACTCAAACTATCTTTTCCTTGAAGAAGAAGGCAGATAATCCCCATGAGGGAACTGAGTAATAAAATATTTTGTATTAAACTAAGTAGTTTTCAATCTGTGCAAAGTAAGAAGACACTTTTATGTAAGGATGTGTTAAGTATTGTAAACTGATATACACCAATACCCTCGGCAAGCTGAGTGAGGAGAAATATTAATGACTGGCAAAGTATTTGGTTTAGGTGATGATACAGGGCAATCTAGATTTGTTGCAGTGGGTTACAGTTGTATAATGCCTGGCTATTGCTTTTGGTTTCTGCTGTGGGTCAGCATTCCTCCATTCAAAATGGTTACTATTCTCATTAATTTTTGGCTTTATTGTTGGCAGTGAAGGATTCATAGAATCATAGAACAGTTTCGGCTGGAAGAGACCTTCAAAATCATCAAGTCCAACCTTACTCCTAGCCCTATCAAAAACCACTAAACCATGTCCCTAAGCATAACGTCTACTCGTCTCTTAAACACCCCCAGGGATGGTGACTTCACCATCTCCCTGGGCAGGCCATTCCAATGCCTGACAACCCTTTCTATAAAGAAATGCTTCCTAATATCCAGCTTGAACCTCCCTTGGTTCAACTTCAGGCCATTTCCTCTTGTTCTGTCACTTGTTACCAGGGAGAACAGACCAACTCCCGCCTTGCTACAACTTCCCTCCAGGTAGTTGTAGAGGGAAATAAGGTCTCCCCTCAGCCTTCTTTTCTCAAGGCTAAACAGCCCCAGATCCCTCAGCCTTTCCTCATAAGAGACATGCTTCAACCTGTTACTAGCTTTGTAGCCCACCTCTGTACTCTTTCCAGCACCTCAATGTCCTTCTTGTAGAGGGGGCCCAAAACTGGACACAGTATTTGAGGTGCGGCCTCACCAAAGCCGAGTACAGAGGAATGATCACCTCCCTGCTCCTGTCGATCACACTATTCCTGATACAGGCCAGGATGCCATTGGACTTCTCAGCCACCTGGGCACACGTTATACATATTAGAATATCAAAATAGTTAAAATCCCATTCATCTCTGAATATAGATATCTGAGGCAATGTTATAGTTACAACCTTTGCTAATACAGGGTCTGTCACTCAGAATTCTCATCTAAGATTAAGATTTTCGGGTCTTAGATGGGGTGATCAACGGTCACAAACAATTTTTTTTTTCTCTTAAAAAAAAATCTAGATAAAGACACCCCTTTTGTCTAACTTTCTTGTGTCTTGGACTGTAACTAAGATTAACAGCTGATTTAATGACTTTTTTTTCACAAGAAGAAGGTAAAGTCCCCAGAATTTTTTCTCCTGTAATTAGTAAAATTCTTAACATAGTAGGGACATAGGAGGGGAAAGTATAGATTAGTTTAAGCAGTCATTGCATTTCCAAGTCCACCTTCTTTGGCATTGTTTTTAATCTTCATGTAATGCTTACATAGTAAGTAACATTTTACAAATGTGGTAAACAAACTTCACAAGTAACAGGACATAAAAAAAATAAAGAAAATTAAAAAAATCATAGCTTCCTTGATTCCTTCCTTTCTTCTTTTCCTAGAAGAAAGTAACACCCATATTAAACAAGTATCAATAGGAATTAGAATTTTTTTTTCAGCTACACGATAGAAATTCTCTTTAGTCTAGAAGAATGGAAAGAAATGATCATCCAGGCACAAAGTCAGCCAATATTTTTAGAGTTAAGTACAACCTCAGTAATGAATTTTAGTATTTTGTGATTTTGCATTACTGCAAATCTACGCTTTTAAATAAGCCTATTTTTCCCAGAGCCTTATATAGTGGGAAAGTGAACTCTAAGTAACACAAAAAGACATTCATTCTATCTCTTAAATAGTAAAAATCATTAAAAGAATAATATTAGGACACCATTAACCATAGAAGGAGCCTAGTTTATGCAAGGCTCTTAATTCAGATCACAAAATTAAGCAAGATGAATCCTCCAAACTGCTATATAAATAAACTTCCACAAAGTATTAAACATTTTCTTCTCTCTTAAAAGCTTGTTTTGTTGGGTGTTTTTCTTATTTGCCTATAAGAAGATACCTCAAAGGAAAACACTTCACTTTTAAATTGCTTAATTACTCTACTAGTAGAGAAAATGTAAATCTAGAACAAAACACTGAAAAACTGAAAGGTGAAAGCTTCCCCAGTTAAAATCAAAGGAAGGCTGACCATTATGGAGGCAATAAAAAGTTAGAAAAATATAGAAAATTTAAGAGAGAATTCTTAAACAATGGGAATATAAATATGAGAGAACTGTTTTCCTAACTGTATTGCTATGTCTGTCCCTGTGGTTTTGACTTCTTTTCATTAACTCTCACATTTGGAAGTCAGAAAATCAACATTTTAATTTTTACATTTCACTATTCTGTCTATTCTTTTTATATAAAATGAATGCATATCCAAAATTGTCTAAAAGAAATAGCTGTTGAAACAAAGTTCTATGGCTATGTTAATAAATAATAAATTTTAAGTACCAAATAAATCTTATAGGAAAGGCATGATTCTGTATCTACTCCACTTACTCTCCCATGTATTATCAGCCTAACTAGCATGGCTAGTGTTTTCAGTTGACATCTTAAAATCATCATAGAGCCAGATAAGGTCTGGTATTAAAAAAGGTTTAAAATTTATGCTGTTCATTTGGAATAATGCTGGGTTTTTTTTTCAGTGAAAGTGTGTAAAATCTTTTATTGTTATAGTTGTTACTCAGCATTTGTACTGAACTGACACCTAAAAGTCTCCTTCATGGAGCTGGGTCCAGTTGCAGTGCAGAAACACAGCATAAAAAGACCATGCCTGGTTCTGGCCTATGCCCTAAATAACTCCATATACACTTCTTCCTGAGGATTCATTATCCTTAAAGCATAGTTATGACAAGGAGTTCTTTGATTATAAGTTGTACAAAGCAGACAATTTTATTCTTCTTCATCTTTTCCACATTAAATTATTTCATTAAAGACTCCGCTGAAATGGTTAGATTCAAAGGAATAATTCTTCATAACAGTCACTACACTATTACTGATAAAAATCCATTTTGCCTAACAATATTTGTTGTTTGATAAATCTCATTGGAGTAAGCTGGTCAAAATACCAACCAATTACAACTCCTAACTTACCTTCAGTACAGAACAAAAAGGTAATTGTTTTGAATGCTGACAGTTTCACAGATACAGTTAAGGTTAATGTAGAATCGTAGACAGAAAATGAATTTTGTAATGAAGCATGCCATAAAGAAGAAACCAGTATAGAATGCAGTGCATAATAGATGGCAACATTAACCTAGTGAAGGGACATCCAAAGACTTGCTGAGTGCCTAGGGGTAGCATCCTAGTTGTTCGTTTTAACTAATTCAATGCATGACCTTGTGTTATCCCAGTGATTAGTTCTGAATTAACATTAACCTGTAAGTAAGTGTCATTTAATTGAACAGCAGTCAGAATGATCTCAGTAATAGATATCTAAGCTGCACTGCTGCACTAACTTCATATTAAGGTTTTACCATCTGAGCACAGTCAGTGATAAGCCGATTTTAAAAACATTTAATTTAACACCAATTTACTTATTAGCTGAATTACCCACAGATTTGACTAACTGAAGGATTTTGTTCAAACAGCAGGTCAATGTAGCTCTCAAAGCCCTCGAAAATGCAAGTGCTATAGTGATTCTAGTGATCTCAGTAATAAAATTCTCAGCAGGTTTGCTGATGTCAGTTTCCACGAAAGTTATACAAACCCCTATAATTAATCATTTAGGTGGGAAAAAAGGTTTTAAATCTTCAGCTCTCTCACACTGGAGAGGGGACTGGAAATTACTTTTTTGGTCAACAACTTGCATTATCCAACATACTTTCATAAGTAACCAAACTTGATTTAAAATATGTAACAGCTTCCTATTCACAGTACCACAGCATGCCATCATTGCAAACTTCCCTTTGATAGTTAACTAATATTTTTTCATGACCAAAATGTACCTCTTTGTTCTGCTCATGCTCTTCTTCATCCTAAATAATTAATTTCCCTCTTTTCATATACCATCTGAAAGTCATAGCAGTGTCTTGCCAAAGCTGTGAGGTTTTCTCCCATTTTTCGTTCATGAAAGAAACTCTTCATTCTTTTGTGCATTCTTATTATTACTTTCTCTGTAGACATTGTCACCAGAAGAAGCCAGTGTGTGGTAATCAGCTTCAGAGTAAGACCTGTAAATATAAGTGTCTATATGAAGGTAAACTTGTTCCCATTATAGTCAAGGAAGATATAGTTAATGCTCTCACTGGATCCTAACAATCAACTCAAGCTAAAGTAAACTATTAAAGTACAAATCATTCACCTAAGCATAAACAATTAGTGTAATTTGTGATGTGCTACAGCATGAGGCATTGATATCAGCTGCTTTGGAAAGAACTAGGTCTTTCAGGAGCCCTTATTCATACTTTCCAGTCTTGAGTGGAAGTCTTAAATCCTCTATAACATCTGAAATATCAGTGTGACACCACTCCGGTAACCATTTATTGCTTTTCTCAATTCAATTGTCCCTTTCAAGCCCATTCCCTCTGACAGGGATGACTAATGAAAACACTGCCTGCACCCCTGAGTCCTTCACTGCTGCTCCCAGGACTCTGTAGTCCTTCTTGATACTCTTCAAATTGCTTCTGGCTTTATCACTGGTGCCTGCATGAAACAGCTGCAACAGATAGTAGTCAGTGGAATGTACAAGGTTCATTAGTCTCTCAGAGACATCCTCAGTACGAGCTCCCGTTAAGCAGAAGACCTCTCTAGATAGTGGATCAGGTCAACAAATGGGTGCCTCTGTAGCAATCAGAAGAGAGTCACCTACTACTATCACCTGTTGCTTTTTCTTGGTTGCACTAGTTGTTTCACAGAGAGACAACCTGTCTGCCTTACTCAGCTCTGATGTGTTGCCTGATGCAACCTTTTTTCTTTCTTCAGTCTACAGAGCCATGAAGTACTTCTGCAGAGGCATGTCAGGCTTTAAGGGAGGTTTCTTTCTTCTGCTAGTTCTTACTTATACAAACTTCCATTCCTCAGCCTTGTCAGCTACTCTCATTTCTGGGTGTGCTGGTGGTGGAGTTTTTTGGCTGTTTGGCCAAAGGCTGTTGGTTCACTGATAATTGCCCTTGAATCCAGCTATCTATCTCCTTTTCTGTCTCACTGATGCTTCACAGCCTATTGACTGTCTCCTGCAGCTCACCCACCTGCTGTCGGAGGTCCAGAACCTGGGCACACCTTTTGCATGCAGGTTTGTCACCCATTCCTGCCTCAGGAGAAAGGTCTAGGCACTTCCCACAGGCTGAGATCTACACAGCAGCCTTTCCCTTCAGCAGCTCTGTCTGTGTGAAGGCACTGGTCACCTCCAGGGTGGATAGTGCAGACTACTCATCCAGCCTTTGCTCTGTGAATGCTGCCCATCATTCTGCCTGGAGGGTCAGCTAGGATGAGTGCCCTTGACCTGTTGAGCTGTTTTAACTTCAGAGCCCTTCCACACAAACTGTCACAGGAACCACTACACCATTTTCTGTTTGCCTTCTCTGTGCACAGTGACCTGATCACTGTGCTCCTGAATGGCTCATTGTCTCAATGTGTTCATCGTCTGCAACTATGGAGGAAGCTTCTGTGTGCCATGACCTAAAGGTAGACCACTTTAGTCTTTGAACTGAACCTCTCTAGCACTTGGGGCAGCATCTGGGAAATACTCCACCTAACACATACTGAACTTGGACTTTTATTTGACTCTTTCATGGCTTTGTCATGTTGGTGATTCACAAACATGCCAAATGAAAGCATAAGTTTTTTTCATTCTTCTTTGTCCTTAATAAGAAAACAAGTTCCTTACCTTACTGTATTTAGTCTGTTCTTACTAAATACATAACCGTATATTTTAAACTGTATCATAACTGTAGAGTCCTGCACCTGGGGAGGAATAACACCATGCATTAGTACAGGTTTGGAGTAGACTTGCTGGAAAGCAGCTCCAGAGAGAAGGACCTTGGAGTCCAGGTGGACAATAAGTTATCCATGGGACAGCAATGTGCCCTTGTGGCCAGGAAGGCCAATGGTATCCTGGAGTGCATAAAAAAGAGTGTGGCCAGCAGGTTGAAGGAGGTTCTCCTCCCCCTCTACTCTGCACTAGTGAGACCACGTCTGGAGTACTGTATTCACTTCTGGTCTCCCCAGTTAGGAGAAACGA
The DNA here is from genome assembly GCA_025331215.1 of Actenoides lindsayi. Lineage (NCBI taxonomy): Eukaryota > Metazoa > Chordata > Aves > Coraciiformes > Alcedinidae > Actenoides > Actenoides lindsayi. The sequence continues at coordinate 6,132 of WTSP01111326.1, read as the reverse complement.
AAATACTAGTGAGAGTCCAATGAAGGGCTACAAGGATGTTTAAGTGACTGGAACATCTCTCTTATAAGTAAAGGCTGAGAGCCCTGGGGCTCTTTAGACTGGAGAAGTGAAGACTGAGAGGGGATCTTATTAATGTTTACAAATATCTGAAGGGTGGGTGTTGAGTAAAATGGGCCAATCTCTTTTCAGTCGTGCCCAGTGATAGGACTGGAGGTAATGGTCGCAAGCTGGAACACAGGAAGTTTTCCCTCAACATGAGGAAAAACTACTTTACTGTGAGGGTGATGGAGCACTGGAACAGGCTGGAACAGGCTGGAACAGGCTGCCCAGAGAGGTTGTAGAGTCTCCTTCCCTAGAGACTTTCAAAACCCACCTCACTATGTTCCTGTGTGGCCTGCCCTGGGTGACCCTGCTCTGGCAGAGAGGTTGGACTCAGTGATCTCTGGAGGTCCCTTCCAACCCCTACCATTCTATGATTATATGATTCTATGATTTTATGTCTGCTATGTGTATATACAAGGCCACTCAGTTCTTGCATAATATTGTAGTTTTCTATGATGATAATTCAAATTTTCCATCAGTAGGTCACTTGTTTCTTTTTCTTTTTCTTTATCTTTTTTTCTTTTTTTTTTTTTTAAATTTCCAGTTAAAAGCATGAATTAGTTCAGTCCCAAGAACAGTGCCTGATAAGTACATCATTACCTACTTTCTCCCACTGAATGTACCTTGTTGCAACAGCTGCAAAAACTATTGTCATGATTTTTAGCTAGTGGCATAACTTATGTGTCTTAGTTTCCTCTCTGGTAACATTACAAATACCCCACTCAAGGCCAGACGGATTTGCTTAATGATGTTCCTGTACATAAAATTCTTTTATTCTGCCCTTTCCTCTCTGTTACTTTGCAATTGTTATTTAATTATGAGTCAGTTGCAGATTTTTTTTGTCCTTATAAACATCATAAACCTATATAAGATGTATATCTTGACAATGAAGGGGAGAGCTGTTTCAAAGTGATTTTATTAGCATGCTATAGATATTGTCATAATTTGTAGTTTTTGTGAACAAATGCTCATGACAGCATTATTTCCTTGTGTCCTTGTATTTATGTGCATGTGTGTGTTTCATTATATAAGTGAACAATTAAAGACTTAAATTCTAAATTCCAAATTCCAAACTCAAGAACAATTGTGCTGGCAAAATGCTAAAGGATTTGTTTGTGGTTTTTTAAACAGACCTTTTTCTTCACTTTTATTTATCTTATTATATTGACAAAGGCCTCTATATATACTCAAAAGAATAATGGCTGTTCATTACTTCTTTTTTCAGCATTCCAGGCACCATAATTGTTCTCAGTCTTGTACTCTGGAATAAAGTGGAGTCTGAAATACATTTCAAGGGTGAGTACATTTTGGATTTGAATCATCTAAGTTAATGGATGGAAGGAGGTTTATGTCTCAGATCTGAAATCGTGTACTTTTTTTTTTTTTTTTGATGGTCAATTATTTTCATAACAATCTTTGTAGCAGCAATATCTCAAGCTCACTTTTCTGTTCATATTCAAAAGATAATTTAGCTAATGAATCATGTCAGATTCACATGAAATTCATACTATATATGTTCCATGAACAAATCTGTTTTCTCTCAGTTCTACTATGCATGAAAAATGATAGATGATCAAGCCATCCCAAAACCTTACCAAATCTTTTTCAAGAAAGAAATCTTGATTGTGTATATAAAGCAATATACTCTGATAAGTTGTGATGCTAAATTATTCTTTCCATCAAAATACAGAAGACAACTGAATCTGTTGAAGAACTGTGCAAGTAGACCAAAGAAAGTGAGGTGCTAAAAGAATATGTAAATTTTGAAGCATTCTGTTTGTGTTCAGTTAAAAAATACTAATAATTTGCCTATGTTTATTTATGGCTATGTCATACATTTGATTTTCCTTATTACCAGAGTGAACTGCTTTTTTTCTGCAGGTTAAAAATTGATATGGACATCTCAATAATATAAATGGATTTAAATTTTATTATGCCTTTTATTCATACATAGAAGAGAGGGATAATTCACTCATTTATCACTAATAAAACCATTAATAAATTTCATATCTAGCAATAGCCATATAATTATATTTTTAAAGCTATTAAAAATGATAAATTTAGATATAATGGGCTGATATCAATGAAGATAATGAACAGGCATTTCCTCAGATTGTGTCCTTATACTACTTGAGTTTATAGTTTGCAAGGAGTTACTAAAGGATGAAAGAAAATCATAGATAAGCATATTGATATTACTTTACAAAATATTCACTGTTTATACATTTTTTTTTTACGTTTAGATAGAAGATACATACCTTCCAGAACTCACAGATAAAAACATTTCAGAAAAAAAAAATTAATCATCTGTTTTCTCAAATTATCACCAGAATTTTTATATCTCCTAGATACCTAAGATAAACATGAATGTAAGATTAGGATTTATAGTTTAAAACTTTATTCTAGCATTATCTTTGTTGCTTTTTATGGACAATTGGTTCCATTTTTCTTTTTACCTTTTTTTTTTTTTTTTTTTTTTTTTTTTAAACACAGAGCCAAACAAAAAATTACTGGCACACAATATTTAGTAAAAAAAAAACAATTTTCAAACACATGCACATTGGAAGCTGTGTATCAACATTTGCCTCACCCTTATGGTTTTAACAGCGTCTCCTATTTGTTAAGTTGTACCTATTACATGGTAACATGGTAACAGCAAGCTCTGAAGAAAGGCAGAATTTAGGTCAACAAAATATTCTTTCATGATTCTTAATGGTTAATCTATGTAGCAGAAGAAAGCTAGCTGTTGGAGATATTAAACACTACTCCCATGGTATATAGATTTTATGTGACTAGCTTTGATTTGAGAATTTCACCCCAGAAAGGAGAATTTCACAACAGGACATACAATCCAAGTGACCAACCTATAGAGACAAACATTTGAGGAAAAGTTTTAAAAAAATAAAGATATTTAGGTGGCATCCTATTTAGTGATAATATCTTGAAGGAAAGTATAAGAAGTAAAATACATTTCTTCTTCTTTTCTGATGCTGCATATAATTTCATATGCTTGAGTTCCATAATCCTTAGTGATGAAGAATATGTTGTACCAGCTTTTCTAACAAGCCAACATTTGTACCAATTAGTTCTACTAGAACAGAATTCTATTTATGGGTGCACTCAGACATGACAGGTATATGGCTTTGATTTTCTGTGACTTAAATGTGGAATAAACACTCTTAAAATCACATCATAGCAATATTCTGTGAATTAATTGTGAACTCTCCTTTTCAGATGTATAAGTCTTTGCTAGAGATTGCAAAGACAAATTATATTCTTGAATGAGAGGAGATTTGCCAATACATGTTAAAGTATGAGATTTTTAACTAATGGTATTTCTTCAAAAGAGGAAGAGTTGTGGAATATTTTGACATGAATTGTTCCAGGAGTGAACACAGAAACAGCATGGCCATTTTACTCTAGAAAACTTCTCCACTTGTCTTTCATATAATTGCTCTAAATTTCTAAACTATACAGTCAATTAAATAGAATTCAATTTATTTATTCAATTAAATGAAAACAATTTTAATATTTTTTAATAAAATTGATAATTTGTCAACAAATTTATCTTTATTCATATAGACATAAAGAATTAAACTAAAGGTTCATACAATTTTTATATTAAATAATGGTCTTTAATTGCCTTAAATCAACCTTCAGGCATGCTGCCTTCTAGAACAGAATCCAGAACCCAGTTAGATCCTGAGTGACAGGGCTTCAGGTCAGAATCTCTTTTTTTGCCTCCAAGAGCATTGCACACTCTTCTGAACACTGACAATGCTTCCAAAAATAGTCCCTCAATACACATTGTTATTCCAACTGGTCTCCTTGTGATTACGAGAAAGAAAATAGTTGCAAGGAGATTGTCACTTTTTGGCTTATAGTACTCCAACCATCTAGCACCAAGTCATGTTATTAAGTAGACTTCTTATAATATCAGTTATCTTAGCTCTATTTTTAAGGGGTATGATCATGTTAAGTATTATACATGATCTCTAAGTGCTTCAGGCATCAGGTCTCTCAGATAACTGATCACAGGAAAGACCTAATTTCAAGAGCAGAGTCTAAAAGAGTGCAGAGACTAAATTTTCATTCAGAATTGTTTGACTTAGGTGTTTTCAATCCACAGGAAATTGTATTATAGATAACAAGATTTTTTCTCCATGTAGCCCCTAACGTCCCTTTATTTATGGTTAATTACACAGTTTTCATCTTGTAGCTACTGCCAAAGGAAATAACGAAGTAATCATGAATACACATTCCAAGTAAGTAATTTTTGTTTATTTTGGAAAATCTGGTTAAGTACTAGAAGTATGGTCTAAAATATCTCTCTATTCATCTATCATCTAATTAATGTTTGAGTACCATCTCATTGATTCACTGGGAGGAATAGAGTTACAGAGACCTTTATTTAGGTCAGAAATATATAGGAAGGAATAAATCATGTTACCTACTTCTAAGTCATAGGTTCAGACTGCACTATCTTGTTTTAAAAATTAGAATATACTAATAATACTTGGTTAATAAGGGAAAAATTTCAGAAAGAAAGAGAGAGAGAGATCTTTCATATACTCACATCTGGCAACAATTCTTCATGTATCTATTGAGATGCTTAACTAATCTTTGCACAGCCAATTGTTTTGACCACATATTACAAAAGTAGTTCAGGTCTTCTTTACAAGTTTTACTTGTAGGTAATAATGCCTATGAAATGCTCCAAACAGAAAGATACTAATAATTCATCATGAATTTCCAACCATTTGAATGCCTCTTCACATTACCTTCATTTCATTACATCCTTTTACCAACAAAAGGAACCATTTGTACACCATAGCAAAACTTCATATTGAAAAATGTGTGGGGATATGCAGAGAAAAAAAAAATCCCCACTAACTTTCCTATAAAGCAAAAGATTAAAATCTAGAATTCTTAAGAAAAAAACCCACCTTCTAGTTTTAATTATTATATGATTCATATCATTCATAAAACAGTTATAAGTATTTAGTTTTACTCTATATCCTATTAATAAATGAACAGCGTGAATATTGGTGAACTTGTGGGAACAGATTCCACATTATTACACAGCCAGACAATAAATATGCTGCGAGGAAGCAAGTATTGGGTTTTTTTTCTCTAATTCAGGCTTTCACTTGCAAAATACAGGGCTTTTGTTTTATTTTGTTATGGAGGTGTTAACTTTGTAAACAAAAAATATGCAAGTAAAATAGCTAGTTAGAAAAAAAAGGAGATTCATAAAAAATAATTCAACAAAGTAATATATCTTGAAACTGAGTTTTAGTATCATTAATACAACAAAATGACATTTAACATCTTAAATAATAAAAATATTAAACTATTTGAAGATAGTAAACAAGCTGTAATAATACAAAAAAATGAAAATAACACCGAACAAAATATGTTTAGCAGACACAACAATTCAATGCGCTATTCTACTATCAACCAACAAAGCACTGGTGCATATACCCAGCCAGGCAATATTCAGTAGTCATAAGTTCCACTGTCTCTTTTAACATAACTGTCAAAAGAAATAAACAGGGGTGACAAGGCACGGGGCTGGGGCGGGGAGGGGGGGAGGGGGGGGAGAGGGGGGAGCGGGGGAACATAGGACACAGCAAACCAAATCAACAAAATCTATGTGCACATTTAAGCATTTCTCACTATCTTCCAACATAGACAATTTGAAGATTTATTTTAGTGAGGTCTAAAGCATTGGACTTTCTAATTAAAGCTATAAATAATGTGCAAAAATCATGTATTCTTTTTATGAGCTATTTTTCCTGTATTCTTTAAACAGAATTTCTCAGTAGTGTTATCATTCTACTTTCTGTAAGCAGCAAGTCTGGTGTGTCAGCCTTCTGATGTCATTTTCAGCTTCACAGAAAAAAAAAAAAAAAAAAAAAAAAAGAAAAAAAAAAAAAAAAAAAAAAGAAAAGAAAAAAGAAAAAAAGAGAAGAGAAGAAAAGAGAAGAGAAGAGAAGAGAAGAGAAGAGAAGAGAAGAGAAGAGAAGA
>WTSP01110012.1:0-18012 GCA_025331215.1 Actenoides lindsayi | reverse complement strand
CCTAGGAGATGGGTGATCACTGACCAATCGCCCCATGGGGCTAGGGTATATAAAACGGGGTTATAATTTAATAAAGTTGCTTCTTTTGCCTGCACTTGCTGAATTTGTGTGTTGCTGCATCTCTCCACTCCCGGGATCAACAGTGACAGGGAAACATCACTACTTATTAATTAGATGTATAGCATCATGCCAGAAATAAACTGTTTTGGAAAGAAAATTAAACTGAAACCAGAATAAGTGCCACATGGGAATTGTATGAATTTTTAATTGCTTATTACTTCAATGGAACTAACAATATAAACTAAGGCTCAGCATACACAATATCCAAAGTATTGAGAAAGTATAAAAGATTATTTAGATTAGTATCATATGATCTGGATTCATTTATCCTGTGTTTTGGGTTGTTTTTTCTTTAATTTTTAGTGGGAACTGAAAAACTCTGAAACAAGTGTGTTGAAAAAAGCACTAGAGAAACCTATAAAGAAACTTAAGTTGAAGCAAATCTTTGCTTGTATCAAAAAATAAGAATGAATAAATGATTTTTAAAGGAGTGCATGCAATCAAGAAATATATAAACTGCTTTAAGGAGTGTTCATGTCTTTAATTTTATGAGATTGCATAATCCAAGTTTTAGCAGAATAATTCTGATACAAGAAGTTCTAAATGTTATGCTACAAGTGTTACAAGTGTTCTAAATAAAAAGGGAAAAAGAATGTGGTTGAGGTAAAATAAAGATTTTGACAGTACTGTACATAAAAACAGTCTTTCACTGTGAATTTTAGGCCACAACAGATCAGCAGAAATCATTATCTTGAATTTCAGGATAACAGAACTAATTGTTTTCACTGTTTTTAACCCACAAATGGGATTTGCAAATAACATTTCTTAATATAACCCAAATGATTGATGGAAAACTCTGAAAGTATTAAGTACAAGTTAAGAACTTCTGTGCTAGGGAAGATTTTTTCCACTCCAGTTTTAATGTACATTCCTTTGACATTTTTGAGACAGAATGGGATCAAAGACCTCAGTTATTGTAATATGACAGACATTTGAACACACAAGAAAGAATGTAAAGCACATAGGAGGACCACAGGTAAAAAAAATAAAAATAATTTAAAACTACCACAAAAATAATAATTTAAAAAAACCCACAACCCACACACAAAAATAAAAATTTCACTTCTGCATATTGATGTTCACAGAATCATAGAACATTCTGGGTTGGAAGGGACCTGAACAGATCAACCAGTCTAATCTTCCATGTCAAAGGGAGCCTATATGAGATTATCTAGCTCCCTGTCCAGTCATGTCTTGAAAACCTCAATACTCTACCATGATCCTGGAGAGGTTGTTCTAGGGACTGAATGTTTTCAGCTGATTTTGCACCTAATTGCCATTAATGATAATGGCATTGATGAGTAACTATAGACAATCTATGAATGACCATGGATTGTCTATAGTTACTGAAGCCATAGAAATCACTCTATCCATTAATTCAATTCTATTTTATAGCAACATTTATGTCAGCAGCTAAAAACACATAATATCGAAGTGGTTAGCTGTCATGTAGGACCATGGTATCTCCTACAGTATCTTCTTTATGGAGAGAAGAATTATTCCTATGCATATTAATTTCCAACACCTTCTTTATTATTTTGCAAGAGTCTCAAAAATCTGAGGTTATTATTATAGACTATATATTTTCCTTCCAAAACACATTTGTGAACATCAGCTGCTCAGTCACAGGAAAAAAAAACCAAAAACACCATATTAATTATCTGACAACAATGATGACTCCAGTTGTAGCTTTGTGTATTCTTAGACTCTTGAAAATTTGCCTTAAAAATTATAATTACTTTTTTGAAGATGTACTGTAATCCAGTTTCCACTCAAGGAAAAATCTTGTCAAGAAGTGTCTCAACTGATTCATTAATATATTTCTTCCCTGAATGAGCCTGAATGGTAGGATCTTTTTTTTTTTTTATTTTTGCATGGTGTATCTTAGGATGGGTATATAACCAAGAGGATTTTTAAATATAGAAATAATATAAATGGCAGAGATAAGAAATAGTGGTACCTGTAACCTGTAAAGAAAGGTAATCAGATGATTAATAACTTCAATTCTGTGTTTTCAATTTCTCTCTTTGAAATCTCTGTAGGATTTTACTCCTACATGTATTTGTTCCAAATGTGTTTATTATTTTGCACTGTTTTGATCATTAAAGGAAAACACATTAATTTAATTAATCCTTTTGGATGTGTATTTGAAACTTTATCTAAATATTATTGTAATTTTCTTAATAACATGTACGTCAGTTACCTTGATCTTCCCAAAAGTATGATGTAATACCAGTAGTGAATCTTAATGGAAAAAGCTCTGCAGATCAGTGAATATCTGCTGCCATCTGCAGACAAAGTAAGAGAAATGTTTTTCTAGCAACAAAATATCAAACATTTACTTTTTTTAAATTTTTTTTAATAAAAAAAAATAGTATTTGTTTGTTATGATTACATGGCTACAACTTCCAGCTAGAATAAACTCAGAAATTGTATGGATAGCTTGGTTCATAATTTGTAAAGAATCTTTGGTAAAGTCTAGTGCATGCAGGTGACTCATGGGGGGGGTGTAAAAGCAACCCAGACTTGGATCACCTTAAGGTCCTATCTAGGCAGAGATGAAATCTAGGGATTTCATACCAACATATGTGTTGGTAGGTCACCCCTGAGTTTTCCATAACCCGTAGACCAAACAGGACAGTGCTGCATCATTCAAAAAAACTGAAACCTGATCTGAGCCTTGAAATCCCTCAACAAATAATATGTTGAGTTTCTATCCAAACCACTATTCAGTTGCCTGAGAAAGGAAGATACAGAGAATCTGAAGGATTTCAGTTTTGGTTTCATCAGGCAGCTGTGTGTATCCAGACAGTATAATCCAATCAGGCATAATCTTACCCACAGTCACATAAATCAGGGAATGTAAACTCTAAGCTTTGGGTTAGGAATTGGGAGTTGCATCTCCAATGCTACATTTTGCCTGTATGGAGACCCTTCCCCCTTGTCCACAGTTACTTTTCTGGGATTGAAAGCCCTTACCTGGAGGGGTAAGAAAATTTAGCATTCTGCAAGTTTATATAGCAGGCGATTAACTAACACACATTGAATATTTAGACTGTTTTTTAGGTTGTTACAGGGTATTCTTGCTTTTATGATGTAATAGTGCACTCTTCCATTGTATCCGTGAAAACCTACATTAGTGACCTATTAAACCTGTAAGTGAAGCTCAAATGGGTTGTTTGCTTGAGCCTTGCAGTCTAGTCTCTTTATGCCACAGAAATAAGTTAAGCACTTCATAAGCATTTCAGTTTTCAGTTGGAATTTTTAAAAGTAAATATTGCATAGCTCTTCATTTAATTTCTTTTAAGAAATGCTTTTAATATTTTTAACATAATAAAATTATATTTTAAAAGTTTTCTGTTACAGAAATTAATGCCATCTGAATTCTGAACTTTGAATTTGACAGGACCAAGAATTTTACTTTCCAGCTAGCAAATTTTAGTAATATAGCTTTCTCACAGTTTCCCAATGTGAAAGACCAGTCTTCCTATCTTTTTAGAGTTTTCATGGGCAAGGACTATAGATTTTATTTTTTATTTTCTACAGTTCTCTGTGTCAGAAAGCTGATCTCAGTTAATCTGTCCATATCCTATTTCTAACTCATCAAGAAGTGATTAGGCTGTATTGCATTTTATCCCATACTCTTTTTAAAACGAAAGCATTATTTATAGTATACCTACAGATATTTTCCTTGTGGAAAATAAGATGGAATTTTATACAATTTTTATTCATACTACTTCAACCAAGCATTAGAAGTTCATAAGAATACAGGCACTATTATCAGGGGGTTGATTTAAAACAACACTGAGCACAGGATCTATAGAAAAATATTATGGAGGTATATAAGTGTAGGTACATAATTGACTATATCATCAATGTGGTTTCATTAAAAATGTTTACATAATTATACAAAGCAACTTTTTTTTTTTTTTTTTTTTTTTTTCTTTTTTTTTTTTCCTGGGCTGATCTAAAAAGCTCAGACTTTTGCAGAAGTATGTCACTGTACATCAGAATGAATAAGATTAAAGACAACTTCTTAACAGTTTTGGCAACTTTCAAGACATTCAATTTTGTCCAAAAAAAAGCCAAATAGCATGAAGTAAATATTTAATGAAAATATATATCAAACCAACTTCTACTTGTTCACTGTCATTGTTACAGAATTTCATGAATTATTTCATATTTTCTTCAATTATAATTTTCACATAAAATGTAATCTACTTCACTTTCAGTAATAACCATTATTTGTGAAGACAAGCTTTTAGGTCATATCGATTGAAATTCTCCATTTTATATAGATTCCACTCTGGACCTTTCACAATAATAAAATAAATGTTTTCTATCAATATAGTAAATCATGCAGGTCACATTTATCATGCATGTTATTTTATTCTTTTTCTTTTCCCTTCTATTTTCCAATGAGGGGATGACACCTAGTGTTTTATTTGTAACACAGAATCATAGAATGGTTCGGTTTAGAAGTGACCTTTAAAGATCATCTAGTTCCAACTCTTTTGCCATGGGCAGGGACACCTTCTACTAGATCAGGTTGCTCAAAGTCCCATTCAACCTGACCTTGAACACTGCTGATAATCCTTTCCCAGGTTTATTCATAATGCATAATAACATATTTCTGAAAACTTTTTGTTTGGCCTGTTATGATATTTTGTACTTATTGTTACAAGCCTTCAGAAAAAATACAAATAAACTTCAGCTAATAAAAATCTGAAGTATTATAATACCTGTATTTTACCAACTTAACAATGGAACAGAGCTTTTGTCTTGTGCTGTAGACTTTACTGTCACATTTGAATCAAGGTATGTATAAATGTCAAATAATAGCAGTGGAAATAGCTTTATTAGATAAAGTCAGCTGCTATACATCTGAGGGTTCCAAGTAATTTCTATAAAATATGTACAATTTTTCACAAAATACTTTGAGAATAAAATAATTTGTACTGGCTGCTGCTGAACCACTATTTACCTATAGTGGTACCAAGAAGACAGGAATGTCAGAGAAGATTTGAAACAGAAGCTATTGAATTGACTGATACGGAAAACTTATTCCATAAAAGAGTAAGGAAAGTAAGGAAAGTACCAAAATCGGAATGTCAGAGAAGATTTGAAACAGAAGCTATTGAATAGACTGATATGGAAAAGTTACTCCATAAAAGAGTAAGGAAAGTAAGGAAAGAGTAAGGAAATAACTTTTGCCTTTTTTTTTTCTCCTTGGGAGCTAGACATTCATCTGAAAAGTAATTGTATGATGCTAATGACCAGTCATTGCTTGGACAATGATTTGTTTCTTGGTATTCAGAGGCTGAAAAATTCTTCAAATTGAGTTAAATTTAGAGATAGGTTTTTCCCTACATGTAAAAATAATAACTATAATGAGAGACTTTTTAAGTCTGAGATAGTATCTACAATATTTCTAATGACAGAGACCCTTGTACAGTGCAATCATTTGTTCTTCATTCTTTATTAGGAATATTATCATATCCATGAGTGAAGAATTCAGAATAAAACCTCAGGTATATTAAGCACAAAAAAGTAGTGAGGAGAAAAACTTGTATTTAAAATGTGGTTTTTTTTGTTTTGCATTGAGTTGTGATTAGGAAATACTGGAACGATTTGATAGAGTTCCTATGCAGTAGCATAATTAATGTGATCTCTAATTTGGCACTGTGTTTCCCTCTGTACTCTCAAAAAAAAAATAAATGGCCTTCCTTATTATTAATAATGAAAGGATATGCACTCGGCTAAGCACTTTTTTCCCCATAAAACTCACTTGTTGCTCAACTCATTTGTTGCTCATCGTTGCCACAGAAGGTCCCTGTTAAATCTCTGAGTGCTGATGAGCTCTGCAGACTACCCACCCACCGGTTCAGCTTCCCAGGTTTCCCAGAACTGCACTGATTCAGCAGAAATGGGAGACATGGGGAAGACAAGGGTGAGAGAGATATGAAAAAAGACTCACCAGGGCCCTTCCACCCTGCCTGGAAGATTCATTTGAGCTCAAGCACTCTTACCTGGTCTCTGCCTGAGCTGCATGCCAAGTGTGCAGGGCCTGGTCATTTGCTTTGTTGATGGCAGCCTTGATATCCCAGCTTGGCATCAGGCCTGACTAGCCACTGTGGACTTGCTTGGCCATAGTGGGCCCTGAACTGGCCCCAGTTATCATTCTTATCCCATCCCTGATCTCCTGGCCAGGTACCATGAAACTGCATCCCTTGGTGAGTTGCTGCCCTCCCTTCACCCTCAGCACATGTCTCTTTGTCATTGAGAGCTGCTTGATGTTGCTGTTCCCTTATAGGGGCAAAGGGAAGGTTAAGAAGTAATAGACACAAGTTAGAAAAACAGGAAGTTTGAATTAGAGATTAGAACAACTACAAACCTGTGAGGGAGGTCAGACATGGGAAGAGGTTACCCAGAAAGGCTGCGGTGTCTCCGTCCCTGGTAGTCATTAAGGCTCAGCTCGATATGGCCTAGAGCGCCCTTCTCTGTTTGGTTCTACTTGGAACAGGAGGCTGTTCCAGATGATCTCCAGAGGTCCTTTCCAGTCTATCCTGTAATTAAAGAAACTCTATTTGTGGCAAACTCATGCTTCTCAAGTAACCAACTGAAAATCTCATTCTCTTTTTGTACACTAACTTTTCTTTCCTTGGAAGGTGACATCCAACTATAACAACAGTATCTTGCAACCCCTTAGTTCTAACCAACTGTGGATGAACAAGTGAAATTCGTATTCTAACACTACGAATTTCTGATGCATTGCACTAGATTTATTCCTTTCAGTTAATGTGGAAGGGTGAACTCCCTTTTATTTTTTGGTTAATCCTTTACAGTTAAAAACACATAATTGCGTAGATTTCTCTATTGTAATTAATGCCTTAAATCTTAGTAATACCATGACATGCAATTTGATTGAAAAACATGAAGAATGCTTTTATAGTTTATGACAGAAAATCCAGACTCGCAAAATTCTATTCAAAATGCAGGAGGTGGTTTAGTTAACAGTTTTCTTAATATATGCATATTTCAGAACTACAGATCTCTATACTAGATTCAGTTTTGTATCAAATATACATTGATATGAATCTTTGCAACCAATATATCTAGATGAGCTTCTGGTGTCCCTGTCACCACTCAGGTTTTTACAAATAAGCAATGGAGAGTGACAAAAATTCACTATGAGGCATTACATGACTTACAAAAAAAGACAAATGGAATTTTATCATATTCATTACCAAAATACATATATGTTGAATTGACTATGTCTAGCAGTCAACTGTCTAAGATTAAAGGGCTTCATTGTTTCAAAAATGACAAAGCTTGCTGTGTGGAAATAGAATAGAGAGGTGTTCTCTCTGTGCTTTTCAATAAGTATTTTACTTTTCTTTTTTGTCATAAACCTTTTTTTTTTAATAATGAAATGTTAGAGTATCCTGAGAAAATGCTCTAATCCTAAAATCTTGTTGATTAACACTTTTTTTTTTTTTTTTTTTTTTAATCACTGTTAAAACCTCAGAAATCAGAAGGATATATATTATGGGTATTTTTGACTGTTTTTAGTAAGAACAAAAGTCTGAAATGAGGTCATTATTCAAAAATCAGGCTTGTATTTTAGCATAATTTTGGTGCAATTCAGGTTTATGTTAAGCTGATGCAAATAAAGAGTAATTCCTTTGAAGTCAGTAAACTTATTCTTCAATAAACTGGCATGCAGTTAAGAGTCTCATGTCATGTCTTTAAGTGGATTGCATATCTAAATCATTACAGTCCATTTACTTTAAACTTCTCTGGTCAAAGAGTGCTGTTTGGAACCAGAAAAAATTCAAAGGATACTAATAATTCCTTATTTAATCCTTTTATCATTCCCCTTCTTTCCCCCTACACCTTAAATAAAACAAACAAATAAAAAGCCAAACAAAAAAATACAAGAAAAAAAGTAAAAATGGTTTTCTAAACTCTGGCTCTTGCATGAAAATATTCCTGGTTTTTGGGGTTTTTTTGTTTGGTTTTTTTTTAATACATTTCTGTTCAGCACAGTTTAATTATGTAGTTGGATGTTGATCTCTCAGAAGCATGAGATGGTGATTATAATGCCAAATTTTATTTTTAAAGCTGAAATTCCATTTGAATATGCAGTCCATTTCTTTCAATTAATTCAGCTGCACTGTGTGCCTTGCTTTCTGTCATCTGCATTACAATAGCAGTGACTTCCTTGCTTCTGTGGGCACCTAGCCAGAAAGACAGAGTAACCCTAGTGTCTCCCTGTGCGTTCACTGCCACTTCAATGGACTATTGCTGTCAGCAGTAAAAGTACAATAAATTGAGACTCTTTCTTCAGTAGAAACCCTATGATAGAATTAAGGAGTACTTTAATATTTTACAAGAGACTGAGACCATCTGTTAAGATCCAGCTGGATGGCTCTTGGTCTAATAGAGTGGAAATGCATCTTGTGACTATCTATTCGTGTGGTTTCTTCAGCTGTCTTTCCCATTGTTAATCTTTCAGTAATCACATTCTGTGTCACTGAACGTTCAGAGGAATTTCCGCTCTCAGGTCAAACCTTAGGGGTTATGCTTTTAATTTATTTATTTAATTGCCAACTTTCTCAGTTAAAGTCAAGTCCTGTTTAGCTTTAACCAGTGGGAAGGAAAAGAGGAGGAATATTGGAATGGAGAAGTAATTTCTGTTTAAAAAGGGCAAATTTAGGACTCAAATGCCATACAGCTAAATAAAGAGCAACAGAAAGGTTAGGAGATATTAAAAATTAATATTTTTAGGATATGTTGTAATGCTGTGTATTCTGCCACTGTCAAAATGAGAACTGTTTATTCACTAAGCTGCAACAGAGGTATTTTTCTGTATCCATCAGTCTTGTTTACAGACTTTGTAAAGTTCATCCCATGTTTTTATTTCACACATCAAAAATATTACAAAGATAATATCAAATACCAGTTTGCCTTCATGTAAATAGAGTTCTTAACATGGAGGGCATTAATCTTCTTGTAAGTTGACTAAGGGAATTAATAACTGAGTGAATCTCTGCTTTATACTGTCTTTCTTTATATATTATCATAGAATCACAGAATGGTAGGGTTTGGAAGGGACCTCTAGAGACCATCTAGTCCAGTCTCCATGCTAAAGCAAGTTTACCAGAGCAGGTTGCACAGGAAAGCATCCATGTCAGTTTTGAAAGTCTCCTGAGGAGACTCCACAACCTCTCTGGGCAAACTGTTAGTGCTCTGTCACTCACATCATAAAGAAGTTTTTCCTGATGTTATAGGTGGAACTTCCTGTGTTCCAATTTTTGCCCGTTGCTTCTTGTCCTATTGCTAGGCGCCACTGAAAAGAGACTGGCCCCATCATCTTGACACCTGCCATTTAGATATTTATAAGCAGTGATAAGATCCCCACTCAGCCTTCTCCAGGCTAGACAGCCAGGTCTCTCAGCCTTTCCTCATAAGAGAGGTGCCCCAGTCCCTTATTCATCTTTGTAGCCATCTGTTGGACTCTCTCCAGTAGTTCCCTGTCTCTGTTGAACTGGGGAGCCCACAACTGGATACAATACTCTAGACGTGGCCACACTAGGTAGATTAGAGGGGGAGGAGAACCATCCACAACCTGCTGGCTACACTATTCTTCATACACCTCAGGGTACCATTGGCTTTCTTGGCTACAAGAGCACACTGCTGGCTCATGGTTCTTGTCCACCAGGACCCTTGGGTCCTTTTCTGTGGAGCCACTTTCCAGCAGGTAAACCCCTAACTTGTATTGGTGCATGGGGTTCTTGCTTCCCAGGTGTAGGACTCTACATTTGTTCTTACTGAATTTCCTAAGGTTCCTATCTGTCCAACTCTGCAGTCCATCCAGGTCTCACTGAATGGCAGCACAGCCTTCTGTTGCGTCAGCCACTCCTCCCAGTTTTGTATCATCAGTAAACTTGCTGAGGGTACACTGTCCCTTCATCCAGACCACTGATGTATATGTTGAACTATACTATATGTCCCAGTACTGACCAGGGAAAGTGTACCTGCCTACTTCAGGCAGGTCAGAGTAGATGACTTTTAAAGTTTCCTTCCATCCCAAACTATTCAGTGTTTCTATTGATTCTCCCATGTGGAATGCATTTAGACCAGAGTTCTACACAGAAGTGGAGCCAATCTTATGATTATTTTTTTTTTGTTATTATAAAAAAATCCTAAATCCCAAATCCCCTATAATTTGTGTAAATTTTCTTTATTATATTCTTTTATTGAAACTTTTGAAAGATAACGTCATAGAATGCATTACTACCTCATTTTTCACATTTGGAAGGAAAGAGAAAATTGAGAAACAACATTTCCTTAAAAAAAGTAGATATGAAAATGGACAGAATTGAAGCAATACATAGTAGTATATCTAAGTATTGTACTCATTATATCATGAAACAACAATTTCAGGTAGCACAGAGGTGGGGGTTGCTCATTAGAGTTTTTATACTTTTAAGAGGATTTTCAGTGTAAAATGGCAAATTGTTTACAATTTCACCACATTTTCAAGTTTTTGACATTTATTTTTTTCTACTTTCAGTAAATCTTCCACTAAAAAAGGAAAAGGGCAATTGTGATTTCTTCTTCCTCTTTAACTGGAATAAAATAGCTTCTGAAAAATCTACAGATTAATATACAGTTTCAAACAACCCAGTCATTTTGTGCAAATCAAACTAGATCTAAAAGACAATAATAAAAACTAGGTCATCAAATGAGCACTTAGGAGGATGGATAGGTAATGTCTCAATCATCAGTGTTCTTCTAAGAAAGTTAATAATATTGTACACCATAGGGGTATTTTTGTGCTCTCACAAACACAGACTGTATATAGTTTTTCAGGATTTGGGGGTTTGTTTTGTTTGTTTATTTGGTTTGGGGTTTTTTTTCTGTTTGTGCATTGTTTATTTAATAAACAGAAAATGCCAGATCCACACAAATTTTCTGCACATAGGCTTTCCCTAGATTTCTTCAGAAGCTGAACACATGCATCTTAATGAGTGTTTTATCTCAATTCCACATGTGTTTGTTCAGTGGAGTTGTACTGTAATGTCACAATTGATCACTGTGACATATACACCTATTGACCTAGCTGCAGTGATGCAATTTAATTAAAATTTGAAGACTAGGTCTACTAATTTTAAATAGACACTATATTCTATAGCAACTAAAACCAGGATTAAACTCCTAAATGTTCAGAATTTAATAATCACAACATGAAATCCAGTAAATCTGTGACTGTTTAAATCTGACTTTGAGATTTACTGGTAGAACAGAACTCTCAGACATCTTATTTTAAAAATATCTATTTTATTAGTGTTATTCAGGTACTTAATGATTAGGTGCATGTGTAAGGAACATATTTTACAGGTTTGTAAGAAGTCTTTTGACAATATTGAAAGACCTAAAATCACACCTAGTAAGGGACAATTCCTGTCCACATTTAACAATTAAAAAAAATAATTAAAGAGCTAGTGAGAAGAACTACAGAAACTAAGTGATTTGCAGACAGTCAGGTGACAGGTGAAAAATGGATTGGAGTGTCTTGACTGCTGGACCATTGTCCTAACCTTGTCTCCTTTGCCCTAGAGGTATTTCAGGATCACTTAACTACTGTCCAATACATCCCAGGGACAATTTTGAAAATTAATGTCAAAGACCGCTTCGTAAATGGAATTTTGATAAAACTGAATATATTTCAAATGACTGTAGTGGAATTGATCTCCCCATTATCTCTCCTAATGGCTTTTAATATTTCATGGGGATTAACTGGATCATGAAATCACTAAAGGAAAAAATTATGTTTCTAAAATTATATGTCAAATATCACAGAAAAAAAACCCAATTACTTTTGCTCTGAACTTTGTTGGAGAACAAGATAGTTTTGTAATAACGTGCTCCTAAATGGACACTAAATGTAACTATATTCCTGTCAGTTTGTTTTTCCCAATTTCAACTTATGTTATTATTCTCTTTAATGCATTATTTGGGAATCAGACTATGTTTCTTTTTATACTCTTTTATCTGGAGAATCCTTCTGTGATCGTACTTCTGTTTTCTTTGGGGGCTTTTTCTGATGTTACACCAGATGACTTTCTCATTGAAATATTCAAACTGCATTGAAAATTGAGTCAATTCCTAACCAAAGTCCTGATTCAGAGAGGAATAAATAAGCATATTCATAAATTAATGTACAAATTTTAATTTAGAAGTTAATGGCTTTATCTGCTTTCTGCATTGATAAAAACTTAAATGTAAAGATAGGTGGAGTTTACTTGTGGAAGACAAGACCTTCCTTTCAAATAATGAACTTACAAATTCTTAGAGTTGAATGTTCAGCAGGTGTAATGCAACACAGATTCATCAAAACTAGTGGAAGTAGACAAATTTACATAGGCTGAGGATCTGTCCTTTAATATTTAATCTAGTTTCTCCAATGATTCTTCTGATTACTCTCTATGTTCAGCTTTACAACTATCTGGGAAATACAATGGGAGGGTTATCAAATATTTAATTAAATTGTGATGTCACAGACATAACTTTTTTCAAAACACTCCCAAGTGATTTAAATCAATTTGTTCAATATTAAAATTTTAAATAGTAACATGCTCAACTTCTTGGCCTAAATCAGTTGACATCATTCTGTGAAAGCAAGTGAATTATCCAAGTCCACTCCTGGTATGAATAAAGAGAACAATGCAAATATTTCCTGTCTAATTACTCATGTCTTCCCACAGTCACTGGTTTGTTTTTTTTAATGTTTCTGTTTTATCCGGATGAATTCACAGTCAAAATCCATCCTTGGCAAGAGTTTTCAGAATCACCTTTTTGTTGTTTTGTTGGTGCTTTTTGCCCTGGGGGAAGAAATCAGAGGAATTTGTAACTGTTTAATTGGATTTAAGAATAAGATTGAAGTGTCTATGTCCTTTAAGCAAAACTG
The DNA here is from genome assembly GCA_025331215.1 of Actenoides lindsayi. NCBI lineage: Eukaryota > Metazoa > Chordata > Aves > Coraciiformes > Alcedinidae > Actenoides > Actenoides lindsayi. The sequence goes on along the minus strand of WTSP01110012.1, from coordinate 4,916 downwards.
TGGGGGCAGAGTTGCTCTAATACTAAAAGAAAAGCAGATTAAGCAAAATTTATTTTAACACCTTTACTTCTTACCTAGAAATGTTTGTGTATTCAGGTATGGAATTGATAAAAGGGTTCAACATGATGCTTCAGTGTTACCTCAGACCTTCATTGCACATGGTACTTTTGTCTATGTAGTGGATTCTCATTTATCAATAACGATGTAGAAATAGGTTTGTCCTAAAGAAGGATATCTTGAAATCCTTTCTTTTTGTGTCTTTCTTCACAGAAAGAAAAGCTCAAATAAAAATCAGAGCTTTAAAAACAGTTAGAAAGCCTCTACAAAATGTACGAATTGCAAAGAAGTGTAAATGATAATAGTTAAAACTCTCAATACACAGTCTGGCATTCTTGGATCAAGTCCAATCAGATTATGTTTAGACTTGGTGATGAGAAAGGTCAATAAAATATCAAAGAAATAAATATTAAGTGATGCACTGCTGCGGATTAATTGAGCATGGTAGTTTGACCTTGGCTGGATGTCAGGTGCCCACCAAGCCACTCTATCACTTCCCCCTCCTCTCAGCTGGACTAGGGGGAATAAAATAAGATGAAACTCATAGGTTAAGACAAAGGCAGTTTAATGAAAAATGAAGTAAAAGAAAACAAAGATTTATTCTCTACTTTCCATCAGCAGGAGATGTTTGTCTCCTTCTCATGATGCAGGGTGCCAAACACATAGAGGTTGCTCTTGAGGACAAGTGGATGACCCCCACCACCACTTTTTCTATTGTTAAGCTGATGTCATATGGTATGCAATATGCATTTGGTCAGTTTGGGTCAGCTGTCCCAGTCGTGTCCCCTCACAATTATATGGTGAGGAATATCCCATTGTTCAGTCTTGACTATGTCCCCTCTCAACTACTTGTGCGCCTCCACCCTACTCTTCTTGGGTGGGGTGAAAGCAGAATAAGAAACAGAAAGATCTTTGTGTTGTATAAACACGGTTCAGCAAGATCTAAAACATGGGTGTATTATCAACACTGTTTTGGTCACAAATCCAAAATCCAAAACAACACCATACAGGCTGCTGTGAAGAAAATCAACCCTGTGCCAGAAAGGGAAAGTTCAGAGATGTGAAGGAAGATGATCAAAATCTTAGAACAGCCTCTGTATACAGAATGATGTGACTTCTCAGATTAGAACAGATTGCTAAGGAGATACATGATATAATTATATCAAATCATAAATAGCATAAACTTAATGAAGAGTTAACAAAATTCACTTTCTTTTCAAATAGAGGACAGAGTTCAAACGATACTAGTGGCTGACGGTTTGAAACGGGTGGCATTTTTAAACAAGCTTGAAGTTGTAGACCTTTTTTCTTCAGTGTGTTGTGGATTCTAAGTTTAAAAACTGTGTTGAGGACAAACAAATATATAAATACAAATTCTTCTTTAGCTATTATCCAGGCATGCAATATTTGTGTTCTGGGAGAGTGTTCAGGAGAAACATAATTTCATCATTGACTTGTTCTTAGGTATATTCTTAGGCATTGGCCTTTGGTCCTTGATGGAGACAGAATGAAGGGTAGGTATATATTTTTTGCTGTCCCAGTGCAAACACTTTTATGTTCCTACATTTATTATGTTCTTATACAACTGATAATGCTGAGATTCATCCATGCTTGTCCTATTCAATTTTTTTATATACAGAATAAATGAAAGCATCCTTTAGAGTGAGTATTTTCATCCAAAGAAGAATAATGTATTAAGTTTATATATTGGTGCCTGAATGTGCTCCACAGGTAAGTTTGCTTTTTGTGTTCGCTATAAAGAATACTGCTTTTTATTACCATTTGTTTGCCAGTATTTTTTCTCCCTATTGCGAATGGACAAGAAGATAGAGTTTGGCAGCAAGGTCCAGATTTAAATCAGTAATAAGGATATGATGAATGTTACAGTAAAAAAAAATTTAAAAAAATCTTTACTTTAGCTTGTTGATAAATTCTGATGCTCCAAAAGACAATGTCTTGTTAGTTATAAGAAAAAAATAATTCACACTGCTAAATAACTCTTAATGATAAATAGCAACAGATACACTAGCACATGGTTAGCCTCTATCTTGGTATTGCAAGTCAATATATATTTTGTTTTAGTTACTTACTAGTATTATTTGAGGGATTTGGAGTCCAAGGGCCTCCTAATAATATAACACAGATTTTTTGTTATTAGTATGTTACTTGATCTTTTGTATTATAGAAGCAGCATGAGATTTCACACATGCAATAGAAATATTGAATTGTATTACACTTGTTTTCATAAAGAATTACAATAGTTTTCAGTTTGGTTTTGGGTTTTTTTTGGGGGGAGCACTGTCTGCTGCAAGACATGCTTGTATCATATGCAAGACAAATTAAGTGAAGATGAAGTTACTTGCTACAGCTCAATATGATCTAGTGGTTTACTGCTGAAAGTGTAATTTTGCAGTGTTCTCTTTCTTTCCAACTTCCACCATGACCTTACTCTAGTACTCTCAGGACTCTTCATAGAGATGATTCAACTCACTGAAGTGTCAATATATGGTTGTGTTTAAAACTTATTTGATAAAAGTAACTGATTTTCTGAAGAATTGGTGAGTCCTAAAGTCCTATAGAAGCTACACAAAGTACAAGAGAAATGGTGATTAGATATGTGAGCAGGAAGGAGAGAAAGACTTGCCCTGGGACTTTGGGGATCAGTGGCGTGTTCACTAAGCTATGAAAGAAGAAAATAATCCAAGAAAATCTCTCAATCTTAACCTTCATGGGATAAAGCTTACTGCAATATTATTGTTCTCAACCTCAGATGCAAATGGCTAAAAAATCACTCAAAGAAAGAATGTTGTATTCTGAAATAGAAATCCATTTTCTTCCTTAGATTTTCTTCCTAATTCATTCTGTCATCTTGTTTTTTTTCATGCTTCTATTTCTCATTTTACCACCACTCATCTAACACCCATTTTTTAGACTACAAAATCTTGTTTCAAATGTTCTGGTTTGCAGTGAGATTTTATTTTTTTTTTTTTCTTTTTCTTTCCTCTAACACAGTTTGAAAAGGTGTTTGCTCAGTCCTTTTTTTTCATGGTTACTCTGGGTTGTGTCCAGTGTAAGGACATCAATCAGTCTGAGATTTCCTGTTTTCCAGGTAGGTATATTAATCTCTAGCTGACAGCTTCCTTATGGTCTAGCAAATATTTGATGGCTTATACAAATTAAAACATCACTAACAGGATATTAGGGAGGGTTTCTTTCACCATGAAGCATTTGAATTGATGAGCTCACCTGAGACATGGAACACACAGCTTTAAGTCTTCAGTTTACCTTGGGGATTAACAGTGAGTCAGACAGACGTTTTCACTGATACTTGAAGCACTCATCTTTTCTTCCTGAGAGAATAATTTCACCAGACTTGTGCTATAGGATTCAACAACTGTTTGAATTAAAAATAATTATTTTTGCAAAATGAAATGAACTGATGAAAGAAGTTGTGAGAAAGGGCTCCTGGAAGGGGTATCTTGAAATATTAAAAGCACTCTCCTATGCATCTATTAGGTTGGCTTTGTATTTGTTTTGGTTTAGTTGATAATTGTTTTAAAATCAATTCTTAATTTTCTAGTAATTGACCTGCATTGAGTAAAGCAGAATACCAAAGTACATATTATTCTAATGAGATGGTTCCACCCAGACCAAGGAGGGTCTACTCCAAGTAATCTTTAGTAATAGACAAACTGCAAGTAAAAAAAATAAATAAATCAGAGTATCTGTATTTTCTGGGAGAAAATTACATAACTTTTGAGTAGACCCATTTAGTAGTTGCCTATGAAAAAGCCTGAAGAAAATAATACACACTATCACAAATTTAGAAGGATCAAAGAAGAAACTTATTCCTGAAATATTCACATGAATGTCACCTGAGGGAGGTGAGATCCTTTTGTTATGTCTTTTTCACTAACGACAAAAGAACAGAAAATTATTACATTATTTCATCAATTATTTTTTTTGCCGAGCAAACAAAAGTACTGTGGATTTTGTTTTCGGGGCTTTTCTGTTGCTTTTTTTTTTTTTTTTTTTAAATACCCAACCTTTCACCTTATTTGTCTCACCATAGTTAATCTACTAAATCAATAGTCAGTGTGTAATACCTTCAGAATATGTATCAAGTGTTTCTGATTCTGAAGGTAATTATTGATTTTTGGGAGATAACAATCTGATTTCATATTGTTTTGTTTTAAATTAAAGAACAATAGGATGTAAAGAAAGGATCTTTATGTTCTATACTATTCTACCAGAACATTTGCTTAGATTTTTGTTAAGCTTTTTCTGCCATCTACTGTATTCTCAGCATAGTAGAAACGTTGAAATCTGCTGTTCATAAACTCTTTCTAGACATTGCTTAGAGAGTTGTGACTATATTCAGGAAGAGATAACTCTTCCTCACAGTAAGATATTTGTTTAATGATTTGATTGAATATTTAGGAGGAATATTACAAACAGCACAACACTATCACTGTCAGAGGAAAAAATCTTGGCACAATAGGATATAAAACATACTATCCATTTGCTGTTTCATACTAAAGAAACACTCTTTACACACTACAGAGTAAAAACTCCTTAATTATTAAGTATTCTTCTAATCAATTACATTTTAGAAATAACAACAATAAAGATTCTAAATCTGAACATTTTTCACCCATATAATGCACTGAAAAGAATGTTACCATCATTCTTGTCAGTGACAGTTATATAAAGTAAAAATATAAATTCCTTTTTTTTTTTTTTTTTTTTTTTTTTGGGGGGGGGGGAAAACAAATATTTTTTTCTCTGGAATTAATTTCTGGTTTTTGCTTTTATTTGTGTAAAAAAGGGGTTGAGAAACTTGGTGAAAAAAATAAAAA
>WTSP01105433.1:0-18514 GCA_025331215.1 Actenoides lindsayi | reverse complement strand
ATTCTTGATGTCCTCTGCCTCCTGCAGCCCACACACTCAGGGCATCCATGTGCTCTGCAGCACCTTTGGTCTGTCCTCTCAACAAGTCCCTGGCAGGAGGTTGGATACAGGTGGGTTCAGGCTCTGCTCCCAAGGAACAAGTGCCAGGACAAGAGGAAACTGCCTCAAGTTGAACCAGGAGAGGTTTAGGTTGGAGCTGAGGAACAATTTCTTCCCCATGAGGGTTGTCCAGGCCTGTCCCAGGCTGCTCAGGGCAGTGGTGGAGTCCCCGTGATCCCTGGAGAGGCTTCAAAGCCGAGGAGATGTGGTGCTGAGGGACATGGCTGGTGTTGATCTGGCAGTGCAGGAGGGACAGCTGGACTCGATGAGCTGAAAGGTCTTTTCTGACCAAAACAATTCTGGGTTTCTTTTTTTTTTTTGGCATGAGGAAAACCTATTGCTAAGGTGACCAAGGAGCTGCACCTCATCTAGGCAAGAGTGTAATAGTGTAAACTATTGAATATTGATATTGAATGTTACTCAAAATAACATCATTCTGAATAATTCAGGATGTCCCTTATATAAGCAAGGGTGCTGCTTTCCTGCTTGGTGTGTCCTGGATTCTCTCTTGCACAAGCTTGAGAGCCAGCAAGCCACTGTAAGCAAAAAGCAGAGAGAAGCTTTTATAGCCATAAAAATAGAATCTATCAAGTAGAATAATACTCTGGCCTTTGTCCCTCCTGAGGTGACAACTTTGGGCATAGCAATGAAGACCTTGCGTGGGTGATGGGTCACTGCACGGCGAGTGGCGATCGAGGGTGGCAGTGGGGGTTTTCTGCAAGCAATGAGCCACAAAACTTGTGCCTTCTAGCAAGGAAAGTCTGTGAAGAAGCAGAAGTGGCCGTGGTGCTCTCAGTAGGGTGTTTGAGGGCCACCCGCTGAACATCTCCGTAGGGTTGGGGGCGTTGTTGAGGTCTGGGGTGGGGACGGGCAGCGGTGAGGTGATGGTTCTGCTGTCACCAGGACAGAGGTGCCCAGAGGAGTATTGAGACCCAGCTGTGGGCCAGGCTCTCACCACTCTCAGTGGAAACAATTTCTTCCTTCTCTCCAGTCTGAATCTCCCTCTTAGTTTTAAGCCATCACCCCTTGTCCTGTCACAACAGACCCTGTTAAAAAGTGTGTCCTCTCTGCCTGGATAGACTGTGGGACACGAGGGGGACAACATTTAGAGAGAGATATTTTTTTTTAGCTCCAGGTCAAAGCCTCGATGGATTGTGCCCAGCTATCCAGCTCCCCTGGGCTGGGCGAGTAGAAGCTTTGGTAGGAAAGGCAATCTGATTTTCCTCCTCTCCCCCCCGTCCAGAACTGACCAGCCCAGTGTGGGCCAGGGATGTGGCATCTGCTGGTGCTCCTGACTTTTAGAATGTGAAGAAGAGGTAAAAAAAACCCCAAACAACAAAGGCAATGAGAGTTTTTAATTTTATTGCTCTTCGAATTTGTACATCACCTAGGAGTTGGTGTCCTAAGTAGTAGCCCTGAGGCATTTGAAGCTCGTGTGTTCAGTTTCTTTCCACTTATTTATCCTTAATTACTAATTTTGCCTTCTGTCGTCTGCCTGGGACGGGAGGTAACGGTAGAGGAGACGTCTGTGCTGGGGGTGAGCTGCTGCGGACCCACCTGGGCACCTCTGCCAAGCTCTCCGTGGGAACGGCGTTTCCTCCTCCCTGGCAGCAATAAATGCTGCAAGCTGTCCAATTAGATTTTATTAGAAAACGAGCTCGTTAAGAAATGTGCCGGCCTGAGCCTGTGCCCTGGGAGTGACTCAACCGAGGCGAGGGTTTGGCTTGTAGCATCGGGGCCGTGCGGGCAGGACCACTCCTACTGAGTGAGGACCCCCCCAGCCCTTGAAGTGGTTTAAAATAGATGCTTTTTTTTCAGTGAAATATGATTGGAAATTAATCTGTAAGCTTTGGAAAGTGCAACTGCTTTTTGTCTCTTCACCACCCCTGCGAGCCCATCCGCACCCCCCATGCTCTGCAAGTGGCTTCATTATCCCCCTGGGCCAATCTTCACCGGTTCCAGGTCCTTCAACGGGCTCACCCAAAATCAACTTGCCCGAGATGCGCCCGGATTCCACCCACCTACCGGGCACAGGGCTGGAAACGGGCATCTTGAGATGCAGCCGCTCGCTTCAGAGCGCCGGAGCTGACACTGGATGTCACCATTGCACAGCACAAACCCCGCTGAAGGGGCTCGGGACTTGCTTCTCCCTACCAGAAAAAAAGGTCTCCCAGCTGATTCCCTCCGGGGGGAAGTCTGTGGTTTCACTGAGATCTCCTTCGAGCTTTGTGCTGCTAAGCAGGGTGAGGGGAATTCTCCTGAACCCAGTTCAAACCAGTTTTCTGAAATAATCCGGGATTGGGGTGTAGGTTGCTGGTAAAAAGTCATTGAAATCGTCAGGGGAAAGAAGGTGAGTCTATCTTTTCTCCAGCTATTACAAAAAGATAATAATCAGGTGTCTGCATTTATTTTTCAAGTGGTCCTTAGTGTTTGGTGCGTTAAACTTGCAAGGCCTGCTTGGCTCCAGCAGGTCCAGCGAGCTGAAATGGGATGGAATGGGATGGCATGATGGAATTCTTCTCCATCCCTGCGTGATGAAACCAGCCCCTCTCCTCTCTCGCCCGTACAGAACAGAGGAACGCCCGCATCGTGATGACCACCCTGCTCCTCACGGAGCAAGTAACGCGAGAAGACCGCGGTTCGGAGGGAAACTACGTCCTTTATGGATCCTCCTGGTCCCAAATCACCCAGGAGGCCGAGTACGTGAAAAAGGTATTTCTGAAGCAGCTGCTGCTGCTGCTCTGTCCCTTTGGTCGCTTCAGCGGGAAAACGCGGTGAGCAAAACTAACAACGGCTGGAAGAGAAAATCCTGACCCAGCCGGCACGTGGAAAAGCTGTTGGTTTACACATCTAGAAGTGCCACTTACTCCCCAGTAGTGACTTAGTTATAGGCCACGCTGCCCAAGGCTGGGTTAAACCACTCCAGAACTGGGGAGGTTTGAAACTGAGGGGTTTTTCTGCATCCCAGGCGAGCCCAGAGGGAGGGAGAGGGTTGTGTTCCCTGCCCACACCGGCTCCCAAAGTGGATGGGAGGCAAACACCGAGCACACATCTGCCAGGAGGGGGAAGAGTGGTTTTAACCAACTTTTATAACACTGTAGAGAGCAGAAGAGATTTATTAATCAGAATTGATGTGCAAATGCTTTCCGAAGAATTTTCATTGCAGTGAATTCGGGGAGGAGCTGTGTCGGATGCTGTCCCCTGAGCATCTTTTAGCATCAAGTTGATTGCTCAAGCTGCTTTCCTATGATTTTTTTTTAAAACAACTTCCATGTGTATTTCCTTCAGCAGCTTCCTCCAGTCTCGGGCAATAAGCCAGAGTCCAAGAGCGGTGGCTGTGACTGGAGCAGTCCCATCGCGACCACCGTGCAGGCCACCGAAGAGCAGCTGCTGGTGGTGAGCAGGGAAAACCAAGTGCTGAAGATCAAGGTGAGTTTGGGTTGGGTTTTAAGGTTTTCAGGGAAACGTGTCTGCCTTGCAGCCCGGTTAGAGGTGTGTGCAGGCTGGTGCCCGCTCTGCGGTCCCACGCTGGAACGGACAGAATCTGCTTCCCTTTCCTGGCTGCTGTGAATTTTCCTTCCAGCAGGCACTGAAATCTGTATCTAAATCTGCTGCTGGGGACACATCCTCAGCTCTGACAGCAGATGACACCAGCGGGTCGAGGAGCATCTCTCCTTTTAAGCCACCATCCTTTGTTTGCTCAATACTGAATAAATCTGAATTTATTTGGAAATTAAAATGCCTGTCAGATGTCCATAGATGTTTAGGATTCCCTTTTTTTGTTGGTGTTGGACGAGGATAAATGCTCAGGTTTGATCTTTGTAAGAAGGGCTGCTTTTTCAGCATCCCTTCTTTTTTTAAAGTACAATCTCTAAGTATCACCAAATGACTCTTTGCAGCTGGAAGCCACGAGAGAAGCGGGTGTCCAGGCTCTCAGATCTGCCTCCCAGAAACTGTACCAGAATTACCAGACGCGGTCAGAAGAGCTGAAAAAAAGCCATGAGAAGGAGAAGCAGCAAATCCAGGTAGGAACCTCCCCCCACGTGTGGGCATGAACATCTGCTTCATAATCGAAATATTTACGTGGGATCCGGCTCCCTGGCCTGCAAACTCTGGCCTAGGAGCTGCTGAGTCTTTTCTCTGGGGAAGGTAAATAGGGAAATTCGAAAGCAAAAGGATTTGGGTGTTATTCCTGATCACAGAATGGTGAGGGTTGGAAGGGACCTCTGGAGATCAGACATTCATAGAATCGTTTAGGTTGGAAAAGACCATTAAGATCATTGAGTCCAACCCTTAACCCAGCACTGCCAGAGCACTACTAAACCATGGCCCTCAGCACCACATGTCCCTCCACCACCCTCCTGGCTCTAGCCTCTTGTCAGGGAGCTGTTGAGAGCCAGGTCTCCCCTGAGCCTCCTTTTCTCCAGGCTCAATAAGCCCAGGTCCCTCAGCTGCTCCTCACCACACTTGTGCTCTAGATCCTTTCCCAGCTTTGTTGCCCTTCTCTGGACATGCTGCAGATCATCTCATCCAACTCCCCTGCTCCAGCAGGGTCACCCAGAGCAGGGGACCCAGCACCCCATCCAGAGAAGGAGACTCCACAACCTCTCTGGACAGCCTACTCTTGGAAGTGGGTTGGTAGAGTTGCCTCAAATTTCCTCAAGCCCTATCTCTGTTCACCTGCTGCATTCGCCAGCTCCCTGCACCCCTCCATTAAGGCCCTTCTTGGTCCTAGGCCTACAACCTCCAGCAAGAAAAGAGGCTCCAGCAAAGCTCAGAAGATGCCAGCCGCCTTGCTGAAGGCATCCAGGAAAAATGTACCCGCGTCGCCGAGATGGAGAAGAGGGTGCAAAGGATGGAGGAGGTATGTCCACCCGCTCCTTGTGTGTGTCCAGCTGCCCATTCTGCCCTGGGAGTGCTGCTGCTTGGCAGGAGACGTTAATTACTTGTAGGGTTTGGGGCATGGTAACTGTTGGAACTGGGACTACAAAGGATCCTGCCATCCCATGCGGGTAATCTGTCTGATACGGAGAGTTTTTAGCATCGGTTTTGGTCAGATTTTTCCCTCTGTGGACAAAGTTTTGAGAGGTGGATGTAACAGGAACACATCATCCCCTGGCCATGGTTCGTGGACTCTCACAAGACCGAAGGGGTTTGCTAACCAAGTAGAGAACTGCTGTTTTAAGGGAGTTGGGACTTTTCTGCTGGTAAATTAGTGTAGTCAAACCCTCCCGGATTTGGTTCAGAGAGGTCAGACTGGTTGGTATCTCCAGCTGAGGTTGAAGGAGACTGATGCAGGTGGTTACTGGTGAATTCTGCCTGGTTTTGGACACTGAGTGGAATGGTCGAACGTGCAGCCAGACTTCTCTTGCTAATCCAGGTTTTACTTAACCTGAATTGTTCTAGGAAAAGAAAAACCTGATAGAGAAGAAAATGTCACTTGAAAAGGTGCTTCAGCAGATGATGTCCAGGAATGAAGGCAGCAAACGGTGATTAGATGCATGTGATAAAGAGGTTTTCTTTCTTTTGGGGGCATGATTTCACGCAGACTACCAGACAATCACTTGCTTAAGTTCCTCCTGGTAGTAAAATTATTTGCGATGAAAGCGATTGGTTCAAGTACTGCTTTACCATGATGGCTTGAAGCAGTCAAGACAGATGGGGATGTTCTACAGCTCTTAGCTGTGGATTCTACTCCAATTCCTAGTGCTTTGCCTTCTCCCTTGCATGCACAAATTGCCTCCTTTTCCTGATTCTCATGGGGAGTTGTTGCTTTGGTGACATTGTGCACGTGGTAGGTAAGACAAAAGCCTTCCACTATTTATGAATTTCCTTACCAACAGCTAGTAAGGGTGGTCCTACCACGCAAAATATGTCTCAAACCATGGTTTTATTTGTTTTGCTTGATAAAAAAAGCATTACTACATGTAGCTCTCTATGAATCACACCCATATGTCCTTAGGAACACCCTTACTAGTGACAAGCCCTTGAGGTGGGAATGGGGCTGGGTGGGCCAGCGATCCCTGGGGACTGACCCCGGGGTCCTTCTGCTCTCGCCCGTAGGTGCCTGGATCTCCAGAGACAGATTTCCACCCTGCGGGAGCAGATCCAACACCTGCAGCACATGATCCAGGAGCAGCACCGCGGCCTGCGGGGAGTCATACAGGAGGTCAGGCTGGCACGGGCCGTCCCACCGGGCAGGGCTTCAGCGGGTGGGAAAAGAAACTGGAGAGACTGGGGTGTGGGCTCTCGCCTTAAGTGTACGCGCTGGGGATGAGCAGCTTGTTGGTCGTGCTGCACCTGGTTTTCAGACACTGATATGCAATTCAGCATTAAGATGGAGAGGGACCAGAGAAGGGCAACGGAGCTGGGGAAGGGGCTGGAGCACAAGTGTGGTGAGGAGCAGCTGAAGGACTTGGGCTTGTTGAGCCTGGAGCAAAGGATGCTCAGGGGAGACCTTCTGGCTCTGATAGCTCCCTGCCAGGAGGTTGGAGCCAGGTGGGGTCAGGCTCCTGTCACAAGGAACAAGTGGAAATGACCTCAAGTTGTGCCAGGGGAGGTTTAGGTTGGAGCTGAGGAACAATTTCTTCCCCTTGAGGGTTGTGAAGGGCTGTGCCAGGCTGTGCAAGGTGGGTTTCAAAGCCGTGGAGCTGTGGTGCTGAGTTTTTGTTCCACACAGAGATGGTTTTGATGTATTAAGGTTTCAAATCTGTTCCAAACTTTATTTCCTTGCTAATCAGGCAGAGGAACTGAACAATGAACTCAGAAGCCAAGATAAAAGAATAGCAAACCTGACTGAGAAGCTGGCAGCCCTGGAAGCACAGGTAAGGTTGGAAAGTAAAGAGAAATCTTGAAGGGAGAGAGCAAAAATGGCTCTCTACAGCCAGGGGCCATTGCCACTGTTGGCCTCGGGGCAGTTAACACTGGTGGGGTGGTTATTTCTTTACCCTGCATCTTTCACCTGGTTTAAAACAAAAAAACCCAGAAAAACATCTCAAAAAATCTTTCTGGAGGAGTGTCAGATCCTAGCTTGTCCCCTAACTGTTGAATTTACACTGAGAGGGATTTGTTTGGTTTTTTTTCCTTGCAGAATAAAGAACTGAAAGACAGAGTGGAGTTCTGGTCTGGCCAACCCAGAGCTAAAGTCTCCAAGGCTGTCTGGACAGAGTAAGTACCTCAGGAGGTACCACGGGGCAGGGGAGTGGCTGAGCTCCCCCTTCTCCCAGCCCACCTCCAGTGTCCCCGCAGGGTTTTGAGCTGGGTGGCCCTGCTGGAGCAGGGGGGTTGGACCAGATGATCTCCACAGGTCCCTTCCAAGAATCCCAGAAGGGATTCTGCTCGGAGCTGAAGTCAGGTCCTCCACATCCAGGGCCACAGTTAGAAACCTCTAACTTATTTCTTATAGGGTTGTGGTGGGTTTAAGCCCGGTGAGGATGACTGAGTGATCTCTACCTTCTTATGCTTCACTCTGCAGGACCCCACGAGACTTTGGAGCTGTTGGAGGATCCCCTTATCTGATGCTTACCAGACTCAGGAAGCAAGTGAGCTAAAGGACTACCTGGATGCTTGGCTCCGACCTTCACCAGGACTTTTTCTGTTGCAACCCGTAACTCCTACGGTCTCTTCGTTCCTGTGAAGCACCTTCAGCACGTGCTGCCTTGCCACGAACGGTGCCACAGAGCTGAGCTTGGAAGAGTGAACCTGGAACCGTGGGGAGAGATGCTGAGGGAGGTGGTGAGCACAGTCCAGGTGGCAACGGCAGCCCCTGCTGTGCCTGGTGCTGCACGGACTCGGTTTAACTCTCGTTTAGGTAAGACTATGAAATAAACCTTTGGATACCTGGAGCGTGGGTACAGTGGGATGGACAGAGCACAGGGTGAAGGATGGGGAGCGGTGGGCCTCCAGAGAGGGGTGGTTTTTCTCCACCCTAGAGCAGAAGAGGTGCTGCTTGATAGGTGGCACACCTCGGGAGCTAAACGGTGGTCCCAGGGGGGTGACAGCAGCTTTGCACACTCACCTTTACCTGCTCTGCCTTCTAATCCAACGTGCAGACAGAGCAGCACCTAAAATACCTAAAATAAAGGTGTTGATCCTTAAATAAGGCTTAAAGGTACCAAACTTCAGTTTGTCCCTCTTCTTACTGACCTTTAGTTGTGTTATACCTGGTGTCACTCGGTTAAGGTGCAAGGGAAAGCCTGGGAGCTGGTTAATCCAGTGGGAGGTGGCTGCTGGGTGACAGTCACCGTTGGAAGATGGTGACCTTTGTAAAACCACTGCCCATGAGGAGCCTTCCCAGTCAATATTATATAGAATTGTTTTGGTTGGAAGAGACCTTTAAGGTCAAGTTCAACCATTCCCCCAGCGCTGCCAGGGCACCACTAACCCCTGGCCCTCAGCATCACATCTCCACGGCTTGGAAACCTCTCCAGGGATCATGGGGACTCCACCACTGCCCTGGAACAAGCCTGGACAACAAGCCTGTGAGAAAGAAACTGTTCCTCAGCTGCAACCTAAACCTCCCCTGGTGCAACTTGAGGCTGTTTCCTCTTGTCCTGTCGCTTCTTCCTTGGGAGAAGCACCCAACCCCACCTGGCTCCAACCTCCTCTGCAGGGAGAAACTGAGCTCAATGTGACATCAGGGTCCCAATGCTGAGCTGCCACAGAGTGTGGTGCAAACACCCCCCCAAGCAGCCCTCAGCCAGCCTGAAAATCCCTGCTCCACCACGGCTGTACCTCTCTGGGACAAGCCCCCCCCCCCTCCCCAAACCAGCTGAGACTCCAGCTTTAAAAATGTAACTTTTATTCTGAAAATAACAGTGCAGAAACGGAGTCACACAGGATACATTCCTCAGCTGTGTTACACAAACCCGCTCGCCAGTGAAATCAGTTGACAGTATGGTTTTGAAGCCACGGGTACTTTGGTACAACAGAGTGACAGTAACACCGGGAAGCGAAGCGCCACGGTCCGACCCAGGGGCAGCTAGAAGAGTAAAAGAAAAATGAACTATTTGTGGCCAAGATAGTTTCAGTCACACTCAGAGCAGGCAGCAGTTGTTGAAGACGAAGAGAAAACATGCTCACAGCGGTGTCGACAGAAGGAAACGCTTCACAGGTAATCCAGGCAGGCTGCTTAGTGTTGATCTGGAAGGTGAAAGATACCCCGAAGAAGAACCAGTTGATGGCCAGAAGTTGAGGAAGATACAAGAGGCGGCTGCTAACGCAGAGCTGTGTCCATTATGCCCTAGTTATTGCACAAGGAGGGGGGGCAACTTTAGGGGCTGCTTTCTGAAGTTATGTTGGAAGCCGGTGGACCGTACATTGGGCCGAGCAAAGGAGCATTTCCTCTGTTGCCTTATTAATCATAATAATAATATATCAGAAACAGATCTGCCCAGCATCGAAGAGAACAGGCCCAAGTCAACAGCATCCTCTAGGAAAACAAAGAGAATTTATCCTATATGGGGGAGTTTTATGTTTAAAGCAGAACTATTAAGACAGGAAAGAAGCTGTGAAAATTCAGTTTTCTCTTTTAAAGACCCCTAAATCCTGGTCTCTAAGCAGTCAGGGGAAAAAAAACCAACCCCCAAACTACTCATTTTAACAGCTTCACAGCGGTTACAATATTTTCCTCAACCCCTCCTTTTCTTTGTAAGCTCAGAGCGGGGTCTGAAACTCCTACAGCGTTCACACCCGTCCAAAACCAGCAGCCGCTCGAGGTTATTTTTATGCTTGCTACTTTTTCTTCTGTTCTAGTGCCAGGAACAGAAATTTTTAAACAACAACTCGAGATTTTATTTTTCTTTTTAAATTTAGCTTGAAAACATTAGTTATACCCCAGGGACCGCAACAGTCCTAGGAGACAAAAACCTCTCGCCTTGGAACAGCCCCAAGGAGTCGCTACGGAGCAGGTATTAAAAATCACACCTTATACAACTTCCAAGGAAGTTTCTTAGGTGATCCCAAGCCTCTAAAGTGTAAACTTTATTTATGACAACCCTTTACACACTCAGCACGGTAAGTAAGGCGTAGCCTTCAGAAAACAGTTAAGGCAATTGGTTTTTACAGGGGTACCAAGGAAAGGGCAGCTGCTCTCAAACGTCTGTCGCTAACCAGCCTCAACCACACAAGCAGTCAGCAAACTGCCTGTTCTCACCTTATGTTTCCTATTTTTTTAACAAAAAAGAGCATGTTTCAGGCACCTAAAACTCTTGTTTTTTCTTTTTTTTAAGAGAAGCAAATACCTTTCCTCTTGCAAGTGTCTAAAAAGCCCTGGAAGGCAAAGGGTACAGAAATAAGCCCACCTTTAGAGTAGCTCCTGCTACTGGTTTTCTTTAGTGCCATCACCTCTCCTAGGGACAGGTGGGTCAGGATTTGTCCAGGGCTCCAAATTGGTTCTGCTACAGCACTCAGTCTGGAACAGGAGATGGTGAAGTGGGGAAATCACACCAGCCAAAGGCTGTGCAACAAGGATGTGCTGCTCTAGGTGTGGTTTGGTACCTACCAGGGTGGAGCCAGAGTCCCTGGCCCAGCCCAGAGTCACTGCTCTAGTTAGAAGCGAGTCATCAGAAGAAGGGGACAGGGTGGCAAAACGCAACCCAACCCCACATCGCTGGCTGATTACAGATTAAAAACATCTCACAAAATGAAAGCAGAAGCTGAAAAGATTGTGATGCCTGAAAGAGGTGCCTTGGGTGCTACACGGGGTAGCCCGACCCAAGGTGGTCCTGGAAGGGCTTGTGGAGAGCGGCCGCTTCAGCAGCTAAAAACTGGGCACTGAAGAAGAGCCATTAATACACCCCTCCCCTTTTTCAGTTGCTGGAATCATTTTCTTTGTTGGCTGGACAATATTTAAAGTAATTTCTCAAACTGGGCTCTCTGGTGAACACTGTAAACATTTAAGGTAAGTAAGTATTAAATGTAAACATGAAATAGAAGGAGCTGCAACCAGGGGGTCACTGTTGTGACCTACTCAGCTCTCCAGCAGTTTATTGACCTGTTTTGATGTCACATTTTTATAGTCCTGCTTTAAACTGGGAGGATGGCCCAAAATACCTGTAGGTCAGGAATGACTGGGCTGTGGCAAGCTGCAAGGATGAGACGA
Organism: Actenoides lindsayi; assembly: GCA_025331215.1. Lineage (NCBI taxonomy): Eukaryota > Metazoa > Chordata > Aves > Coraciiformes > Alcedinidae > Actenoides > Actenoides lindsayi. Next base: position 7,314 of record WTSP01105433.1, on the reverse strand, counting down.
GAGGCAGAAGTCACGTATACAGCGTTACCTGGGATGTGCCAAGAGGATAAGGGCACAGGTACAATCACAGAATCGTTTTGGCTGGAAGAGACCCTTAAGATCATCAAGTCCAGCACTGCCAGGGCACCACTAACCCGTGTCCTTCAGCACCACATCTCCACAGCTTTGAAAGCCCTCCAGGGATCACGGGGACTCTACCACTGCTGCGCTGCCACTTAAGTTCTGAGCATCAGCCTGGATGAAGTATCGCAGGACCCTCTCTCCCTCTCCAGCCCCGACACAGGATATCTCACAGGCTTCCAAACAAGCTGGATTTGTGCTCCAAAGCAAACACTTAACTTCCAGTTCAAGTACCTATAAGCAAGTTTTGCCACGGGATTCAAGTCCTAGTGGGAGGGGATAGATTTTTGCCCAGAGAGTTAACCCGACAACCAACAAAGCCGTGAGTAGCCGTTAAATTTCTTATCATTGTTACCCTCCTCTTCATTTAATGATGAATTCAAAACTTGTCCTGCCTACTGGAAAAGAAACACGTTGAAGCTGCTCCTCCTTTCCTCCAAACAAAGCTTTGATGGTAAAATCCTTTTGGGACCCTGGCTTCGCAGGCGTTCACGCATGAAAAATAATAATAACGGTATTGAATGCGTGAGTAAGAATCAGCTTCTTGCATCAGCAACTAAGTACAACCCAAGCCATGGAATTTTTTCCTCCAGACCACGTATCACTGCTGAAAATTTGTACTTCATGATCATTATTCAAAGTTTCAGCAGGTGGCGAGAGAAAGAGAAGCAACTGAGCTCCATCAACGTGCTCTGAAACAGTGCCAGGGTTTGGGATTTTACACACCTTTGTACGAATCATCTGGCTGCTCCTGAAGTCACTTTTAGCTTGGTAATTCACTGGTTTTAGCAACTCCTTTCCCTCCTGCTGAACAAAAAGCTGATGCCACCAAATGAGGGGTTTCTTTGCAAGTGAGACGGGGAGCTCCTCAGACCATCATTTTCAGGACTATCCAAGGCAACACTGTTTTATTTCTAAATTACGTTTATGTTTTAAGCTACGGATGAAAAAGCAACACAACTTCACTTCAAAGACAACCCTGAACTTCCAGTCTCTGTGTCTCAGGTAGTGGTGGAACCTGAGTATCCATCTACTTACATCTTCTGCCTGGGAAACCACCTGCCTGACCTGCAACAGCTTTTCCACCTCTAGAGCTGTTTATAGCCTATAAAAGGAGCAGCATTGTAGCTAGGTGGAGAGTATACACTATATAATAGCCTTCAGCTATACTCTATCACTTATATAATCTTTTTTAGCTTCCTGGCATGATTAATCTCAGCAATTTGCTTACCTCTCCCCAGTGGATCTGTGGCTGTACCACCATCTGCCCCGTGAACGTGCCAAAGCATCACGTCAACATCAGGTTAGGAGCCAGGCAGAAAAACCTGCTATTTTTTCCAGCAGTGAACCTGGTAAGTTCTCCCTTTCTGGGAAGCACTGAAGCATTTGATGAGTTGCTATTTGCCAAGTTTGCCATTTTGAATCCATCAAAGCTGAAAATGTTTAAATGCATAAAAGTCTGCAGTCTTGCCAATCCAACCAATTAAGCCTGGCTTGTAAAAAGTTTCCACACACACCCCCCGCCCCCCCCAGTCTGCCCCCTCCTGAGTGATTTTAAAGTAGCTTAAAGCACAATAAACACAAATAGACCTTTAACTACCACCTGTATAAAAGCAGAATGGTTGTTCTAAAAAAAAAAAGGAAATAAAATTAGGGTTAGGCTAATAAATATGCTGTATCTTGGTTTAGAAAACAACCTATACTTACAAATATAGTATTTCTCTCTATTTTTTTTTCCTGTATTTCTCTTTGCTTGGGACAAGCAACTTTCTAATTCACTACACCTTCCTTCCACCTGCAGAAGAAATCTTTTTGCATTGCACACAGCAGCAGAGCAGCTCCCACCCTCGGCGCCGAGATACCGCATCCTATTTATGATGGGCTCCCATCATTCCTAGTCCCCACATCCCCTTTGCCCCACTCTGCCCTCTCCCAGAGAGCCTGCAGCAATGACTTGAAGAGGTTCTCTCAGCCCAGCAGACTTTACAGTTCCCTTCTAGGCAGTGCAAACAACCCCGAGTTGTCTCCTCTGTCCTACCTGCGAGATGCAGTTACCCGGAGGAAAAAAAAAGAAGAAAAAGGAGAGTTTCCTAAATTGAGGAGGGGAGAATATTTTTTGCTAATGGTTAAGAAGTTGCTCCATAAAATACGGTTTCTCTGCACATTCCACTCTCTCTTTATCAACTGTCCCTGCAGCGTCAGAATCCCTCTCTAGATTCTTTCCTCTAAGGCTCCAATCCCTGCTTGGACTCCTGGCAACATGAGCAATGCTGCACAATTCCCTGAGCATTCTTTCCCCCCTCCCCCCCCCCAAATTAAGCAGCCCCCTTTCTTCCCCCCCAGACCACGCACACTCCACACACCCCCAATCCCAACAACCTTGGTGATTCAGTCAGGATGGATTCACAGCACTGCAACTGGGAAAAGTTTCTCAGGAGGCTCACAACAAACTGGTTTGTATCTCTGCCTTAAAAAGACGCACGGTCCCCGATGCAGGTTAAGAATTAAAGAAACAGGATTCTGCAGAAAAATGGCACAGACCTAGAAAACCACCCAGGTCTATTTGAATTTCAATACCCAGTGTATGCAGACAATAGGTTCTTTCCCTCTTTGTTTAAAAAAATAAAGCTACTTCCCTCTATCTAGTAGCCCGCTCGCACGAAAAAAATAAAGATGAGGGCTGGGGGGAAAAGGAGCGGGGAGGAAGAGGTGGGAGAGTTTTCCACGAAGATGGCACCGTACCAGGAAGAATCATTCCCGCACAAGAGCCTCACTGAAAAGCAGCTTTTAGTTTTGACCCAGTTCTTTGGAGGAAAAAAAAACCCGCACAAAAAAATCCCAACAAAAACAAGGTAACTTCCCTTCCGTGCGCGGCTCGAGAGAGAGAGAGAGAGAGCCCGGTTGAAGTCGGTGGCAGGTCAGCCCTATTCGGATGGAACGTTCTCGGCTCTCCCCGGGGTGGGAGGTGCCCCTTTAGCAGGCACACTTCTTCTCCTCTGGTTTGGCTGAATCCAGCTTGCCCGAGCTGCTCCCGTTGGCTGCGTCGGAGACCTGCGGCTTGTCCACGCACTGCTCCATCCGCTTCATGATCAAGTCCAGAAGCGTCTCCACCGCCTGCTCCACGTTCTGTCCGGTAGCAGCACTTGTTTCGAAGTAGGGTATGCTGCGGGGGGAAAGGAAAAGGTTGGCTGGAGACACTTTGAAGACAAACCTTTGTACTATCTCCCCGTGATTCCTTCCTAATTAGAAGCACAACTGAGCCGTTTCCGTTCAGAAATCCCTTTTGAATCCAAAGTATTGCCTTAAAGTCATATCTTTAGATAGAAGATTAACTATTGCTCCAGCCCTTGCGTCGCATAAAATCCATCACGTGCTTCCTTCTCCTCTGTGCCACTGTCCTCCTAACCTGCCAACATCCCCAGAGCAAAGTTTTCTCCTCAGAATGTTCCACTTCAGCATTATTTCTCACGCTGGAGTATTCTGGCCAAAGCCACAAGGAGGGTATGTTTCATTCTATTTTCTATTCAAACAGGTCAACCCCTGCCAAAGGTGGGTCTTGCTGTAGGTACATGTGATCCTGCGATGCCCACCAGTCTGCAAAGTGCATAAATATACTTGCAAGTATCTCTAAGCAGTCATCAGCTATGCTTACAACAGTTAAGAGATGAAATTTAGCTGCTGTCACCATTTGCTTACCCATATTTGTCTGCCAGATCTTTTGCTTGCCTTTCGTTTACCTCCCTTTGGTCCGATAAATCAGCTTTATTACCAATTAAGACTATATCTGGATTCTCACAATATGCATTAGCTTGCAGTTGACCTAGAAGCAAAATTAAACAGGAGTTAAGAGAATGCTGGCAGTGCCTCAGAGACTAAGGTTGCTGAGCAAGTAAAGCAAAATCCCTTTCCTGCTCCCCACCTCAAAGTACTGCAGCCTAACCAGCCAAACACTTCATGCCAACTGCATTTCCTTGTCATACATTTCCTTGCTAAGGAGAATTCTTCAAAATAAGAAGCAGAAACGGCACTAGAAAATTATTTCCAGTGTTAATTTTACCAACATACAAGACTTAACTGCACTGAGGTGCTCTAAACGCAGTGCTTTAGCAGAGGAGAACCTCTACTAGCCAGACCTTTTATTCCACAAGGCTCGTGTAAGGACATTGTGGAAGCACAAGCAACACCCCATGTTCATCTGCACATGCAGCTCTTCAGGAATTTAGGGCAAAATCCTCAAGCTTGTATTTCTCTTGGTTATACTCAATGGTTTAAATGCAGTTTTATCCCTTTGAAGTACTGTCCAGATCCTCACCCCTCAGAATAATTGTACAGAGCTATTTACTCCCACCTGCCTCAGTCCTGGGGGGGAATGGCTTGAAAAGGTGCAATATAGAGAGAAGAAATGATGAGCCTCAGCTCGGTGAGCAGTGGAAGATTGTGATGACAGGGATTGTTTAGCGTGAGGAAGGAACCTCTGAAGAAGACAGAGCTGTTTTCACAAAGCTCTCTGGATTCTCACGTTAGCCCCACTTCAGCCTGCTTGCTGGAGAACTTCCAGCTGGAAACGTACAGGCCTCTGTCCTTCCAACATTCAAAATACCCTCGATTAAAAACAAACTTGAAGGATTTAACCTCTGTTTCACTTTTAGCCAAGCCAACCAACAGCAGCGAACACTGCGTGCTTTCAAACGGCAGCTGAATCCAAACAATATTAGCAAGAATATCCCTGAAACTGTCTCTTGTGAAAAAAAATAAAAATAAAAATAGTATCTTTCCAATTTGATGAAGCTTGCACCCCAGATTACAGGCTGCAAGGATCCCACTTACGGCTGCACTACTCATAACCCGTTACTCTGAGCATTTTCCAGTTCACAAACGATGACACACACACAAAGCCTAGAAGCCTAAAATACACCAGAAAGCTTCAAGCCGACCGAGAAACGCAAGCTCTAGGGTTCTACTTACTCATCCAGTTTCTGACATTTAAGAAGCTCTGTTGACTGGTGAGATCAAACATGAGTAAAAAGCCCATCGCATCTCTGAAAAATGCTGTGGTGAGGCTCCGGAATCTGAAAGGGAGAGGGGAAAAAAAAAAAGAGACAACATGGTAAGCAGTAAGCACTTTTCTGACAAGCCTGAAAGTAAAGGAAAAAAAGAGATAAAGTAATGCTTTTGGGGAACTGCCCGTGTAAAAATGATATTTAAAAAAAAAATATCTTGAATCCTGAAGAGTCAGCAAGATCGAGGGGCTGCAAATTCCCTTGCAAGTAAAACCAAAATAAGCTAATCCTTGATTTTCACTTCAGCTCAGATGCATCACCCCAGTCAACATTTATTAATCACTGTGTTAGTAATTTACCAGAGGAAGCTTGGAGGTGAGAACATAAACGTTGCCAGTGACTAATCTATCGGTTCCGTTTCTGCCTGATTTAACCGAGAGTGAGACAGAGACAGAAGGGTTAGTTCAAACAACAACAAAGACAAAAAAAAAGAGAGAGATCCTGAAGCATTTAGTGTTTGATAGATTGCAGGGATGGAAAGAAGCGGCCAACGCCGCACACTCGTAGTCGATGGACGTGGGCTGCTCGGTATAGTCAGTGCTCGAGAAAACAGAGAGTAGGTGGCTGTTGATGTGCTTTAGATTGCTGGATGTGGCTGTCTGCTGGGAAGCTCAGCTCAAAGGAAAAGGCAACGCGTGCTCTCTAGGTTCACCTCTCCTGGGTTTTTATTCAGTTAACAAAGCGTCCCACACTTGGGGGTCCCACGACTGGAAACAGTACTCAGATGAGGCCTCAGAAGTGCTGCGTATTTTTCCTTGTCCTAAAATATGAGGATTTTTGATATTTTTTTCAAATATGAAGGGACTAACAGTGTACCCGGAAACGTGAAATAGCTCAGAACTGCTCTCCAGTGAGCTGAACTCTGTTACCTTTCCTGCCCGGCTGTGTCCCAAAGCTGGAGATGCACCTTGAAGGCTTTTCCTGGAGATCCATTTGCTCCTCTGCTGTTGTATACCTAATGAGAGAGTCAAATCAGCGCAGCTCACCCCAAAACCCATCGCGTGGATCACAGGCTGTTGTATTTTGCGCGAGGAAGGAGCAAAAGTCCTTCACTAAAAGCTGACTAAACTCACCTTTAAAAGCCACTTCAGAGGGCCGCTTAGAAAAAAAAAAAATATGCAAAAACCCAAGAGCCACATGAAACAGCCACGAAACCTGCACTTGAAAGCTCATTTGGTCATATTTAGTACTTCAAATCGGATCCCAGTTCTTTAAACATCGGCGTTGCGCTGTGCTGAGCAAGCTGCCCGCCTTCTGTTGCGGTGCCGCTCCCTGAGAATTTACAGCTGCCTGACAGGATTAACTGTGATTATAAAAAGCTATTTTTTTTTCTTCATCAACTCCTGTTGGACATTAATGACTTCTTTACTAAGTGCAAGCTCACGGCGCGCTGAAAGAAATCACCGTGACCTTTCGGCGGGGCTCAAGTCTTTATTCAACAGCAGCAGGGTGTAAATGAGCTCTTGCAGTCAAAGGCAGGGGGAGCAGAGAACAAGGCTGTTGTCATTTCAACAGGTAGCTTCGTGCCTGCTGTTCAGAAAATCAGGAAAGAGCAACCACCCCAGGTCCGTGAATTAAACTGGTTTGCTGGAATATTTAGTGTGATAAACACGGAATCTCACAGGGGGCATTTTTTAATATCACTTTCAGGCAACAGAAAAAACCACCTATTTAACCTCCTGGGTTCGTTTCTTTAGTTGATGGTCCTTCAAGATACTTCAAAGCTCGTGATTTCGTGTGAGATGGGTTGGGTTTTTGCCCCAAACTTACAAACTATCTTACTCCGAAATGGACAGTAATGGAAAAATGACAGAAGAAATCTGTTTGCAACCTTTAACAGAAAAGTTCAAGTGTCCGTGTTACTGAGCATCTGAGCAACCAGGGAAAGAGAATTCAGGTAATTTGCACGTCCAGACATTTCCTTGCAATAAAAGTGTACTTTTAGTGTTTTATTACATCAGTAAGCAAATTTCAAGAGGTCGTCTTTCAATCTCCATTTTAAACCTCTTTAAATAAAGAGGTAATTTTGCATTTCTTTTTGTGACTGAAACATAAATATTGTATCTTGTATTTATGATGGTTTCACTGCTCAGGATCTCTATTAGAAAGCTGAATTTGTCCCCTATACTTAGCC
>WTSP01103285.1:0-18742 GCA_025331215.1 Actenoides lindsayi | reverse complement strand
ATTACGTGTTTATCATCTATTTCTATACATTATTATATATTGTCATGTATCCTAGCTATATTTATACGTGTATTTTAATATATTTCTACATGTGAATCCTATAGCACACATAATTCGACACAACATACGATATTATTTGACTAACATACATTCTATTCGTTAATTAAGTGCTATATGATGATTTATGGTAAGGTGTTGGGCTATTACATAGAACAAATAACGACGGTCAGGTGTGGGGAGGGTCCTGACGTCATTTAAAGGGCGCCCAGCAGGGGCCGGAAGCGTCGCGGACGAGTGACGTCAGGCAACATGGCGGCGGCTGCAGAGGAGAGGTGAGGGAGGGGAGGGCCGGGCCGGGCCGGGCCGGGCCGGGCCGGTATAAAAGAGCCCAGTTAAGGGACGGAGAGGAGCCTTCGCCCGCCCGTCCCGCCTTCCCTTCTTCGGGGAGCGTCCCGGAGCGGCCTCGGGCCGCAGGTCTCGCCGGGAGCGCCACTCGGTCGCTGGCTGCTGCCGGCTGGGCCAGAGTTCTTTCCACCAGGTCTCCCGAAGGGCAGGTTCCTGCTGGGGTAGCTCACACAGGATGCTGGCTGGCTGGCGCCGCTGCCCTTGTTCGGGAGCTGTAATTCAGCCCTTTCCAATCGCAGATAATAAAGCCGCCAGACTAAACTACGCCTGTCTCCATCACTGAGTTTCTTGGAGAATAAAAGATGCCTCCTTGACAGGAAACAGGCAAATTCTTTTCTATTTTCTCTCCCTCCTCTGAAAAACCTTGCCCCAGACACCCCCACTGCCCCCAAACCTTTAACTGTTACCTCTTTCTTCCTCCTCTCTGCCTGCTCGTGTCACCTCTCAGGCCTGCACAGGCAGCTGCAGGGTGAATGTTCCCGTGGAGAGCTGAGAAGGCGGTGTCAGTTGGAGAGTTGGGAGCGTGGAAGGGCAGCGAGGCTGCGGGGCGTGTGTGTTTGCACATATATCTCAGCTCATCAAGGAAGAATGAATGTCTCTCTTCAATTCCAGGTGCCGTCGATGCTCGTGATCCTTAAAGCAGCAGCACTGGATTGCTGGGTGCTTGTGAGATTCCTGAAATCACAAAAATTGCCATTCCTCTCTGTGGGGCCTGACTGACAACACTGAACCAAGCAAGAAGAGTTCTGAGTGTGCAGCAACATGTTGGCAGTTTGTAGACAAGCCGGTGACCCTGTAACCTTGTGCTTGAGGCTGGAAATAAGTGTTGAGACTGGAAATAAGTGGTGCAACTGGACGACAGCTGGTGCCCTCCTGCCGGCAGCACTGGCAGCCCAGAAACCTTTGCCAAAGGCCGCTGTGGGATGGGTGTTCAGTGAGGGACAAGGTGCTCCAGAAGGTGGTTTTCCTGGCAGGGGAGGAACAGCTCTGCTGAAGAGGAGAAGCCAGTCCCTGGAAGTTCTCCCCCGTCAAAACTTGTGATATATTTATTGACAACTTTATTGGTAACTGAACGTTCCCCTGACCCAGGGGTGTTTGCTGCCAGTAGCGTTTCACACCAAATGACAGTGCAAATGAGGGGTCATTTTAATCCATCAGTTGGGCAGGTGAAGTGCAGCCCTGAGACTCTGGGGAGTCTCTGCTCTGAAGTTTTTCAAGAACTGGTTCAGCAGAGTTGTGGCTGACTTGACTGAGGGTTGGCCATCATCTGCCTCAGGCCTGGGCTTGGACTGGGTGAGCTCCAGGACTGTCCCACCAATGTTTCTGCATCAAAGGCAGTTCTCAGATACCAAGGGAGAAAACTGAGCAACTTGAGGTGTGATTGCAGAGGAAAATGTTTATTTTGCAACCTTGTGTTTCTGATTTTATTTTTAACGTTGTGACAAATGGTGGAGCAGCATCCAGTGGTGATCAGGGCATGGAAGAGCCTGAGCTGATGGCCAGCTGTGCTACAGAAAAGGGCACGGCAGAAGAGGGCTGGAGTGGTTCCCTTTGAGGTAAGATCTCGATCTGGCTTCTTCAGTTCTTATCAGTTGCCCCCACAAGTTTGACTTGGCTGAGAGATTTCCTCAGAGGGTGAGGTCTGTGGGTGAAATCCGTGTGAAGTGCTGGTGTTTGGGACCAGGGCTCAGGAAGGAGGGCTGTTGGGGGCAGAATCGCTCCGCCCGGGTTTTTCAGTGCCTTGCGAGTTGTCTTGCTTTGCTCAGCTCGGGCCGAGAGTGGAGCTGGTTCTCACTCACACGTGGATGTGATGGTTTCTGGGCGTGATGGTTTCTGTCACTGAAGTGCGTTGCTCTGGTGCAGGACTAGGACGAGAAGCACGGTGAAGCACTCCTCATCTAGGGCCACATTCCTCTGGCTGACTATGCCTTAACAATCGCTGAGAACGTTTCTCCTCGATACGTTCTGTGAGCTCACGGAGTAAGGCTTAATTCAAAAAGTATGTCGTCCTGTAAATCGGAAGCTTACTCCCCCATCCCGTTTCTCTCCAGCGGCTCCCAGTTCGTGCCGCAGAACGGGGCAGAAAACGATCCGGTGATTCCACCGGCGTTGCCCGGGTTTCCTGCCGCCGCAGCCCCAGGGCTGACGCTCAGGGGCTGAGTGGACAGTTGGGAGCGGTTCCCGCAGCCCCCGGTCCCTCGCGGCGGCTGCCGCTGCCGTTACCGGTCAGCCCGCTGCCGGGCCCCGCAGCCAAGCAGGGCCATGGAGCAGCGGAGCCGGGGCTGCCTGGAGCGGCGGCTGCAGAGCTCGCAGGAGGCGCGGCGGCGGCAGGCGGTGCTGGTGCGGAAGCTGCGGGAGAAGGTGAGGGGCGGGGAGGGTCGGTCCCTGGGAGGGCCGTTCCCGGCCCCGCTCGCTAAACAGCGACAAGCAGCTCTGGAAGCTCGTTTTGCACCCTTCACAGGGCCTTTAGACTGTAGGAAACAGCAGTTTGGGGTCCGTGGGTAGGGCAGGCACGGCTGGCTAAGGCTGTCTCATCATCATTCCGCCTGCTATCACTATCTTGGGGTGAGCTGATGGCAGTTAGTGTACAATAAACCTTGTCTTGGTTTCTTTACTATTAGATAAAGTGAAGCTTCCCTATATCGTAAGTACATCTTGGTGACTGTCACAAGTAGTCCTGACTGTCAGCAGCTGTCTTGTTCGCTGTCGGCAGCACTGTGCCGTGCTTGGGGCTGTAAAGGCTGGGAGAAAAGGAGGAGCTGAGTCTGTTACAAGCTGCGTTTGCTCACCTGCCCTCTCTTTGTCTGTCTAGGTACTGCAGTACCGGACTCGCTGTCGAGAGCTGGAGCAGCAGCTGGAAGCAGGAGGGGTAAGTGTGTGGGTTAGTAACTAAAGGAGGTGTATGTAGCATTTGTTAACATAGGCAAAGCAAGAGCTCCCCAAAGCAATGCCAGAGGAAGACAGGATTTTGCTGCCTGAGGGTTTAAAGAAGCACTCTCAGTTTACCCATCAGTGTTTTGTCCAGTTGCCATTCTTAGAGCAGCCAATAGTCCCAGAAATGCCAGTCCAGAGAAGCCCATCAAGTAGGATTTTAGTTTTGTGAAAGAGTGCTTTGCTGCTGGGGTAACATTCAGTGAAAGGCAGCATTTTGGAAAGCAAGAACACTGGTGTTGACACACAGACCCGGCGCTGGGCTTTCCTTCTGCGTCCCGGCTCAAGTAAAGCTAGGAAGCGAAGGGCAGGGGAGTACTGCCAGGCTTCCAGTCTGTGTGAGCTGAGGGCACCTCACCAGGAAACTGCTCCAGTGGGAGGCTGAGGAGAGCTGCTCACATGGAGTGACACCCTTCCCCTCCCATCCTCTCCTGGGAGGAGTCATGAGCTCCTGAGATACCAAACAAAGGGAGGGGGAAGCAATGGGTGCTAACAGTAGTGAAGAGGACATGAGAATCCAGCTAAACATTCCCTTTGTTCTTTAGGGATCCTTTCCAAGTAGGTGGGAAGCTACAGAAGACCACAGGCTGAAGAAAGCACTGCTTCAGTTAGAAGAGGAGCAGCGGAGGTAAAAGGCAGAAGCATTTCCTTGTCCTTGGCATCCTGGATGCTCATGGAAGTGAGGGCAATCCTGTCAGTGCTACCTGGTCTCCCCAAGGGAAGTGGTGGGCTGAGCTGTTTTGGAAGGAGAAAAGTCCACAGCGTGTTCTGTGGTGCAGTAACAGTGTTGTGTGCTGACTGGCTCTGTTTGTTCCCTGTGACCTCCTAAGGTCCCTCTCCAGCCTGAATTACTCTGTGATTCAGTAGGTGAGCGGCTCTGCAGAGCCCCGCTTTGGGGTGAGAATCAAGCCCTGACATCCTGCACATTTCACAGGGCAGGAGTTTTCCCGTTTGGTTTTACCTGAACAGCCCTTTCTGTGCTTGTAGCAGAGTCTGCCAGTAGGGCACCTGGCACCACAGTCATCTTCTGCCACATTTCTTTTTCTGCATCTCTTTTTTCCTCTGCCCAAGAAATAAACCATGTGTGGTGTGACAGGCGTCTGTGTGCTGTGTTACGTTTATGGCAAGCTAAGGTGGGAGAAGCACAACCCCTGTTTTGATCCAGAAACTGAGTTTTGGTGCTTGTTTGGTCTTGAAATTTATTTTGTGAACTGTTTCCTGGGTGGGATATCAGTCTGTGGCCTGCAGTGCTTGACCTTTCAGTTTCCAGCTGAAAGCTCTTTCCCTTACATCCATCTCTGTGGAGTGCAGTTTACGGGATCAAGAAGGTGAGGTCTTTGCTGCAGGTCTCACACAGTGTAGGAGACAAGGGCAGTGAGAAGCTTAACAAGAAGGTGAGGGCAGCGGTGGGTGCAACACTGAGAAAGGGAAAAGGACGTGGAAACTTGGAGAGGAGCGTGGTGGAAGAGACAGTGTGGGGGTCAGGACCATGACAGGGGAAGATGATCCACAGTCAGTCAGCGTGACATTAACTGTGGGCAGCATCAGAGTTGAAGAGGAAGGGGAAAACAGAATTGTAGATGAAACTTGAAAGGTTAAAGCAAGGAGAAGCAAGTGAGTTTGCCAGCTCGGAGAGTTAATCCTAGCAAGCACTTTGTTGTCAAAATGAGAGGTAGTCAAAGTCAGTGGTGGAGGAGTTGGAAAGCCACGGGGCTGCGGGCTGCGGATAGCAGTTGTTCAGCGACCTCCTTGCTGTTCCTCCCTTTGCAAGGTGTGAGAACCTGGCAGGAGTGAACAGTCTCCTGCAGCAGCGCCTGGATCAAGCGAGGGAGGTCAATGCAGCCCTCAAAGAAGATGTTGGCAAACTGACGTCGGACTGGATGAGGGCCCGGGAGCAGCTGGAGTTGAAGGAGAGCGAATGGCGCGATGAGCGTGAGGTGAGCGGCCGCTACGGGAACGTCGGGAGCGGTGTCAGACTGGGACCAGAATGCTTTTCAGTTCTGGCGTAGGGAGCTTGCTGTGTGGAAGCTGTGGCTCGCTGACCAGGTGCTGGTGTTGATGTTGGAGGGGCGTCAGCACGCTGTGGAGGCAAGATGCCCACGGGCAGTGACCGTACTGCTCGGTAAAGGCAAATGCTTGCTGTTGCTGGGTGCTGCAGGGCAGTCACACGTGAACACTCCTCTTCTTAATAGTTCCTAAATCTCTGCCTACAGCAGTGGAGACCGGAGTGCGCTCTGTGTTTTCAGACTCAGAGTAGACAACAGAAGAACAGGACAGGCCTCCCTTACCAATAGCCTGTCTGTAAGCAATTCTGACACTGGTCCTGGGAGGGGTTTGTTTTTGTCTTCCTCCTCTCAGACTGTTGGATGCCTCTGCAAGGTGAGCTGGTGAACCATGATCAGTTGGCTTTGCTGAGAGCTGCTCCTGCAGGAGAAGTGTGGATATTCCTTTTGAAGTCAGGTGGCAGATCTACTGAGGAGGCTTGTGTGGTGCCTCTTGATGCCCCGTTGGAGTTGTTATTAAAGAGACCTGGTGATGGGGGGGGGTGTACTCTCTCCTACCTGAAAGACTTGTACAGTGACAGCAAAGGCTGAATTGGTGTTTCTTTTTGTCTTTGCACATTTAGCTTTATGTCAGCTACTTAAGGGCTGAACAGAACCGTCTGCTCGGCCTGTGGCATCAGGTGGTGACCCTCCACCATCATTTCCTGGAAATGAAGGCTGCCACTGACCGGTGAGTAGAAGCAAAGCCTAGATCTCTTGCAGAAAAAATATAGCTTCTCTTCACAGTTGCTTTTTAAGCCTTTAATTGTGGCCAAAGAGATGATTTCTTTGGTGGTCCAAAGCAAGGCCGGGCTATTTTCAGGATCGTTTTGTTCGATACTGGTTTCCAGGTAAAACTGAGGGGCTAGGACTATAAGCAGTGCAGAGGTTCTGAACAGATGGACTTGACTATGGTGATGTTTGGGTGTATTAACAGGGACACAGGCATACGTGGATGCAGTAGCAGAGACTCCCCAAAGCTCTGCATGCCCTGTGTAGAGTTGTAGAGCGATGAAAATCTGCTTTAAATCTCATTGGCTTTCTTTTCCCACTGCTCTTGGTGGAAAAATCATTCATGAATATGAATGTTTGGGGTTTTTTCTTCTCTGTTCCAGCTTACTTTTATTCTGGCCAGTTTACATCTGCTTATTCCTGTGCCACCAGTGCTGAGAGAAAGAATAGCTTCTCTACCCTGTTATTGCATCCATCCAATGTATTTTGCTTAGTTGGATACCTACTTTTTATGATTATTTTATTATTCTTGGGCTCTCTGAAGTTCTTTCATCCCAGTTGCCTTTTATGCAAACAAAACCAGTGTAGCCATAATAGTATGTTCCTCTGGTGTCAGCGTGCCCTTCCAAACTCTGGGTTACCAGCAGCCATTTACCTTACTGGGTTATAAACTTTCCACAGTATGTAGAGTCTGTCTGACCTGCTCGTTAATCCTTGAAGCCCTCTGGTTGTTCCATACCTTTCTCCTTACCTTACTCCTCCCTCAATCATCAGACCCATTGCTCAACTCTCAAGACTCGTCCTGATCCTAAAGTGTCAGATGAATGATTCATCCCCAGCAAAGATGCCACCTTTCTGCTGCCTTTGCTCCTGTGCAATTTGTGTGCTTCAAAAGGGAGTCAGCTGAGAAAGATGGTGGCATGAACATTATCTCTCTCTTGGTTCTTCTTCAGAGATTTGTCCGAGCTGAAGGCAGAGCACGTGAGGCTTTCTGGATCTATACTTGCAAACTGCTCCCGCCTGAGCTCTGGTGTGCAGCCCTCTGAGTCCATCACCCTGGGAAGACCTGTCCTAAAGGACCAGGCACAGCAGCCAGTGGGGCAGGAAATAAGCCAAAAGACTCGGGAAGCGATGCTCTTACAAGCCAAGGGGGACCCGGAGAAGAAGGAGCTTCAGGACAGGTAAATGTGTTTTAAACTTTGCTGTTACCAACACCATCTTTTGTGGCTGTTTCTTGGATTCATAGATGGGCTGTGTGCATGTGTAAAAGACACCCCCCCCCCCCATTGTGTGCAGCCTCACTTCTGTCCCTGGTCAAACTGCTGCATTCCACAGAATGGGCAGAAAAAAATGACTGACAGAAACTCTGCTGAGTAAGACAAGACTGGGAAAGAAGTTGCACACGACAAGGTTTTTGCCTTGTAACTGATTCTTGGTGAGAAATTGAGACCCGTGTAAAGAGAGCTCTGACTTTTGTACAGCCCTTTTGGTACCCAGGGCTGGTTGTTGAGGGGAACTTGCACAGGATATGATTCTGTACCCTTGGTTTTGGAAAGGAGAACATTTTTTACATGAAAAACTTGCTTTTCTTTCCCCTTCTCATAGACCAAAGGACTTTGCACTTGAAGGAAAACATTCGGTGTCACAGAGTGAGGTGGTAGTTGCAAGAAAGACACCGGAGGGATTGCACCTTCAGAGGGCTCTGCAGAAGCAAGAGAAATACGAGCTTACAACAGCACCAGAAAAGGTATGGTCACCTTGTTCCTAGGCAGCACTTGTGGGAGAGGGAGCTGTGGTGGCAGGAGCACCACAGATGCTGTTCCTGGCAGCAGAAGACAGGGACAATGGTGGTGTTCTTGGAAAAGGGTGATCAGGTGATACAGGCTCTTTGGTGCAGTCAGCCCTCAGGTGCTTCTTGGGAACACCAAGCTGGGAGCGTGTCAGAGACACAGGAGGGCAGCTGGAGTGGCTGACTGAAGTCAAGGATTTTCCTGTGGTTGTTTTCAGGTTGTGCTTCTGTCTTTTCAGGCAGAGCAGTCATCAGCAGAGTTGGAAGGGGCTCTGAATAAGCTGAGTGCTGAAGCAGCTGATCCACGTGTTGCACCAGCAGAGATGGGCGGCATGGATGATACCCTTATGGTGGATGAAGCACAACCTAAGGAACTCGTGTTGCAGGTGAGTCGACGTGTGTAGTGTGTGACTGTCTGAATATGGAAATGTTCCTTTTTCTGTCTAAGCCAAACCTTCTGCATAGTAAATCTTACTGCGTTTTACTTCCTCTGTGCTTCTGTGATTGTAGCTGAAGCGAGAGAATGACGTTCTGTCACGGAGAGTGGACGAGCTGGAGAGAACAAAGACCTCTGACCAGGAGAAGCTGAACTTGTGTGAAAGAAGAAACGAAGAGCTCAGTGCAGAGAAAGCCCACCTGGAGCAGCTGCTGAAGAAAGCAGAGGAGCAGCGCCAGGGGCTGCAGGTAGAGCTGAGGACACTGGCAGAGGAGAAGGCAGAAACCCAAGAGAAGCTCAGTCAGGTGAGACCAAAAACCTGGTGCTTTCTGGGTGGGCTTTTGACTGCTTGGGATACAAAGAAGCTGCACCTGTTGGATTCTGCAGTGTTTTTGTCAAGGAGACACTTGGCAGCACCGGAGATCAGGAGGCTTTGTTGACTTCTTTTTGGAAGTGTGCTGATGGCTGGGAGAGCATTCTCTGAGTTGTCCTCTGCTTCTGCAGATGACTTTAATCCATCTGTCTGTGTTGGCCTCTTTTTTTAAGGGCTTTTGATAAGCTGCAGAAGGATGATTTGTCTTGCTCACAAATCCGAGTGAGGCCACAGCTCTTGTGTGTGGCAAACAGTGCAGCTCTGCACCCTTTTTCTGAGGGGGGAAAAAGCCCCAAGGCTGCATGTTTCTGTTTATGCTTTTTCTTGCCAAGTCTTCAACTTCCAAAACTCCGTTTGTTCGAGCAGGACAAAGCTACAAGACAATATCTGTGGCCTTACACCTGGAAATTGTATTTTAAGGCAGACGTGCAGCTTTGAATTGCTCGAGCCTCTTTAGGCTTAGAGGAAGAAGGTGAGAAGTAGGTGATCAAACAAGACTGGTTACTCTGGACTGACTGATTTGGGTGCAGTGGAAAAAAAAAGCTTGGGAGACTCATAGCACTGGGGGAGACTGGGGAGTTTGCCATCATTTAAGCATCAGTTTTGTAATGTACAATCGTGGGTATTATGGGATAACTTTGAGAGGAGAATTGTTTGTTTCTCACGTCACAGTCTTAGTTTTGGAGTAGGCCGTATGACAAATACTCAGCAGGGGTGTTATACTGCAGAAAAAAAAGCTAAAAAATCACAGTTAATCTTCAAGCTTGAACACCAGCCGGGTGTGTTAGACAACTTCTTTGTGTGAGAGGAGTCAACAACGTTGCTGAAATGAACTACTGTGCAGATGGAGTCTGCCATCTCTTTGGCCACATCAGCCAGGCTTTCACTATATGACACCACAAGGGCTGTTTCCCTGGAGAGCATCACCTCATTGCATTCAACTGCTTTACACACTGAAGTTGGTGACACTTTTGTGGGGTTTTTTTGTTTGGTTTTATTTTTCTGGATGGAAAAAACACGTGCACTTTCACTTTCTTCAGTGAGCAAAGTTGTTTTTTGCTCAAACTTTTCAGAAAATTTCCAGCACTGGAGTAGTTTCTGATAGAATTGTAGTTTGCGAGGTGGCAGGTCTGGAACATGCACTATTTTTGTGTGCAGACATGTAGTCTGGGGTACTTCTATTTGTCCTGAAGGAGCTGTCTGGTGCCAGGCAGCCCAGCAAGGCCTTACACATCCCTTCCAAGTGAACAGTGCCAGTGCCTTTCTGATGCCCACAGTGTTAACATGGTCACAGCAGATGCTCTTAAACCACCAGCCCAGAGTACAGGAGCTCAACCTCCTCTGCCTGAGGCTGGCTCTGGCCAGGACTCCAGAGAAAGGACTCTAGCTGTATGCTGTCCCCCTTTCAGGTATTCCACCAGCAGGAGTCAGCCAGCAGCAGTCTGGAGCAGTTGCGCCGGGAGTCCTCTCGCCAAGGGCGTGCACTGGCCAAGGTGTCTGAAGAAAAGGAATTCCTGGTGCAGGAGAAGGCTGCCCTAGAGGTGCGACTGGCAGCCATGGAGCAGGACAGGCAAGGCCTTTCAGAGGAACTGGCAGAGGCCAGGTAAAGGCAAACCCGAGGCAGGACGTTATTTAATGTGTGCCATTATCAAGGTTTTCTCAAGAGCCTTTTGTTGTTCACAGATTTGGACTCTGTTTTAGAGACTGACTTTGATTTATCCTTAAAATGGAGCAAACTTACTTTGGACTGACAGAGTCTGGTGTAGTCAGAAATCACTTGTTCCCCTTCTTGAAGACACGTCCTCCATTGCCCATCAAAGCAGTGAAATCCTGCTGCTCTGGGTTTGACTGTTGTACCACTCAGGTGCCCCTTTACCCTGAAAGCTGTTATCCTGTGTGCTCTATCTAGTGAGGCAGTGCTGTGTGTGGTGGGAAGCTGGCACACAGGACGCTGTGTTAGATCAGGCAGGTGACTTCCTCTCCTGGTTCCAGAATCCTGCCTGTCATACGCAGCGGCTGGTTGAAGTCTGTGGACGTAACATTTTGCCTCTGCAGCACTGCAACTTCCATTTGAAAGAGCCAACAGTCATTTGGGCACTGCCTGCTGTGCTAGCAGCACTTTGGGGAAAGCAGCAAGTTTTTCTCTTGAACTTCCACCAGTTTAAACAGAAGGCTCCTTGTCTCTCCTTTCAGGTTGTCCTTGTTCAGATCAAATCTAGTTCAGATTTCTTACGAATGCTGCTATAAGCATGAGATTATACTGTATCATCTGATGTAGTCCCTTTTAAATGCAGGGAGTCTGGAAGATCCCCAGCCTCTGCCTACACGATGAGCAGCATGAAAAAGTCATGAGAGAGCTGGGGAAACACTCTTGTTCTGTCCCCCTGCAGAGCAGCTCGGAAGCGCCGATGAGCCAAGGGCCGCGAGCAGAGGCTGGGCTTTTCCTTGCTGGCACAGACTTTGTGGGCACAGCTACCTCTGCGTCAGGCAGCAGCTCTTAGATGTGGATGTCTAAGCTAACACATCTTCAGTGTGGCCCTTGGGATCAAATTTGGCCAGGCTTTCTGCATTATGCTAGTGATAAGCAAAGCCTGGGCGTTCCCTCGCAGGGCCCTGCGGTGCTGGTTTCGACAGCAGAAATGTACTGTCTGTATACAAGTTGCCATGAGACCCTTTTTCCATACTCAGGGGGTAGGGATCTTGAACCACTTCTTACAGGAATTACTCCCCGTGGGTGTCAGGAGCAAGAAGCTAATTTCTGTCTGTGTTTGCAACTTGTAGGTCAGTGAAGGAGACCCTGGAATCCAGCCTGCTGGAGACTCAGCAGCACTTATCTCAGCTGAAGATCTCCAGGAGCCAGCTTGAAATCCAACTTCACACAGTCATGCAGGCCAAGGAGGTGATAAAAGGTGAGAGCCTCATGAGCTTTGTACTTTCTGGCCGAGGGGAAATGGTATAAAATAGCTGTCTGACTACAGTGCTTCTGAGGAGTGAAGGAGCTGGAGGCAGATCCCTCCTGCACTGAAATTCAGACGGCTGGAGGTCAGTAAAGTCAGAGCCACTGTTTGTGCAGGGGCTGAATCTTGCCACTTGTCATGTTTGCAGGGGAAGTGAAGTGCCTTCAAAGTGAGCTGGAAGCAGAGAGATCACTAATGAGGCAGGAGCAGGAAAACATGGCACAGCAGCTCCTGCAGACACAGCAACAGTACGACAATACCCTCAGACTTGGGCAGAGCGATCATGAAGCAGAAAGAAACAAGCTCCTGCAAGACCTGGTAGGGAACAGTGTGCTTTTGAATTCTTCAAGCAAGCTTTGTGGGCTGGCTTTGGAGGAATAACAGGCTGTGTGAAAGGGCAGCAGTCATCTGTCCCAGGCCACACACATGTTGCTGGGGCAGACAGCAGAGCCAGTGGCTTGTACTTGAAGGCACGTGAAGACCCACTGCCAACTGCAGTCATAAGCACTTTGTTCCTTTTTTCTGTCCTTTCGTGGTTGACAGAAATATTATCTTTGTGCTTAAAGCTTACAGAACAGGCCCCTTGGTTCATGGTTCTTCAGTTCATGGCCTGCCTTATGATAAGGGCTTCAGGGCACTGGTCTGTTTCTCTACCCTGCAGTCCATCTGCATCTTCTCATTGATGAGAATGCAGTTGAGCTTTGAAAATAGAGACTCTGAGACTAGAGAGAAATCCTGAGGCAAGAGATGGTAGGAAACAGGCAACCATCAAAGAGGGGAAGGTAACATCTCCTTTTCTTCCACCTCCTAACCCTCCTTTTAAGTTCCTTGCTAGGACATGGTTTATGGGGGGCTCAAAGCTACTGTTGTGGTGGAGGTTTGTGGGAGAGAGGAAACTTCAGATTTATTTGAGGAGCTTGTCTAGGACTCCATCCTGAAGTCTTTTCCTCCCCTCATCAGGCAAGCGAGCGGGAAGGGCACCATTCAGAGCTGCAGAAGGTGCTGGAGCAATGGGAAAAGGAGAAGGCTGAGATGGAAAGGGAACATGAGAAGAAGCTGTTTGAGATGAAGCAGAAAGTTGCTACTATGGAAGCTCAACAAGAAGAGGAACTAACTAGAGTTGAAAATGCCAAGCAAGAGGTAAAGACTGTGAAAGGAGAATTGATGTGGTTTTTTTTTACTCTTCTGGGCTCCTTATTGATCCTTGAATGACTAAGAGTTGTTTGAAGATTCAGTCGTGGATGGACCATGTTTATGCTGCCAATCTCACTTGGGAATCTGTGCCTCCAAGGGGGCAGATAATGACCTAGGAGACCAGCAGTGGAGTGCTTTGAGAATGTGTGAGCCCATCAGTCTTTGAGTCCTACCACACAGATTTTTGTATGGGAAGATTAAACCCATCCTCTCTTTATTTCTGTGCAGGCCCTGCTAGGAAAGGAGCGTGAGAAGACTGCCTTGTTAAAGACACTGCTCCAAACCCAGGGAGAGCTCAGAGGAGCCTGCCAGCAGCTCGAGCAGCTCAGGCAGGAGGTGGAAGAGCAGAGGGCGAATGGGCAGGTAAGTCTGACTAGCAGGGTTGGCTGGAGGAACAGGCCGTTGGCAAGTGGATGTAACCTGAGAGAGAGGCTGCGAGAGCCAGGTAACAGCAAAGGGCAGTAACAAGGGTGCAGAACACAAATCCTGCAACTGAGGAGACAAGGACTGCTGCAGGCACTGAAAGCACAGAGCCTGCTAAGCTCCAGAGGCCAGTGGCAGGAAGGAAGGGTTACAATGGAAGCAGAGCTGTGTAAAAAAAGCATAAGGAAGGTGATCCGGAGGAAGGCTCCGAGGAAGAGTGCGTTGTCTTGGCCTGTGGGCCACGAGGAGAGGGATTCAGCACTGTCCATTCCTCAGCCCAGTCACTCTCCCCAGTGTGTTGATTCTGGCCCTTCTGACCTCTCTATGGCACCAGCTGACATCATCTCCTCTGTCTACCCAGCAGGCTGCTGCAGAAGGGGAGCAGCTGTCCTGGCTCTCGGAGAAGAGACTCCTGTTGCAGCGGCTGGAGCGTCTTCAGCGAGCAGTTGCAAGGCTAGAACTTGAGAAGAGTGCGCTGGAGCAATTCACTGCTGAGCTCAGGAGGACTCTTGAGTTGGTAAAACAGGCTTTCAATGCCTCTGCAAAGCCTCACGGGCCTCTGGAACACAGCACATTTCCACAGACAGCACTCTGGAGTCCTCTGCTTGTTTCCTTCCCTCTCCTGCTTTCCCCTGTGGTCTCTCACTGTGGTGGTTTCTCTCTCTCCTGGCACCCCACTGTCTTCACAAATGCTCATTCACTCCAGTACCACCTTTCTTGCCCCAGTGTCCCAGTACATGTGGATTTGACACTCTTGTGTCTGGAACTGCTCCCTCTTGCTCTTTCACAGTCTGCTTTGAGTGCTTTTTGCCCGGAATGTTCTGTGGTGCAATGAACTGCCTCTGAGCAGACATCTCCTCGCCGTGATGTCCAGAGGTCCTTTTGCTCCTTGTTTGATGAGAGGTTTCTGACCCTTTCTCTCCTATCCAACACGCAGGTGGAACGAGAGCGGAGGAGACTGAAGAGGTACTGCAGTGGGAAGTTGCTGCCAGATGCAGGTGGACTTTCTGCTTCTGACCAGCACAAGACACCTGCTCCTAGACAGGTGAGAACAGAGTCTTCCTTGGTGGGAGGAGGCTCTGGCCCTACAGAGGAGCAGTGGCAAATCCCAGTGGCAGCAGCCCCCCAGTATAGACCTAACAGAAGTCAAATACAGGCTGTGGCCCAAGCCAGACTGGAGACCAAAAGGAAATCCTTGTCTTTTCTTCCCAGGAGGAGTCTCTCACGCGCTGCAGTCGTCGACTGGGCGAGTTACGAACCGGGTGAGCAGTAGGAAAGCTCTCGGCAGAAGCTGCTGTGGCTGTACTGATGGGCACAGCTTTGCACAGTGCTACAGTCCCAGTTTGGTTTGGCTGTCAGGAAGTGAGTACACCAGGCAGTGTCAGTCAGACATGCCTGTTGGCCGTGGCCAAACAACGTCATTCACTTAGGCCTAGTCTCTGACTTGCCTAGAGGTCAGGCAGGGTGGGAGAGGGATCGGTGGAAGGGCAGCATACTGGAACTCGGTGGAAAATAGAGAATATTCTAAGGATGTTCCACTGGAGTCTCACTCATCTTGTTGACTCTTCCTGTTTTCTCTTGGCTCGAGTATCAGTGGAGCTTGCATCATATCAGAGCTTCAGGGCCCTGAGTTAGCGCCAGAGCTTGTGGCCTTCAGAGAGAAGGTCAGATCTGGCCTGTGAAACTAAGGTGTCAGGAGTCCAGATCTTGCTTTTGAAGAAGGAGAGTTGGGTTACTGAATCCTGGAGGAACCTCTGTCTTTAACATAGGTGGAATGTCTCAGTGCTGTGCACGTGAACGGTGTGCCAGGAAGAAACTTAAACGGCTGATAATCGCAGCTCCGTTCAGGGTGACTCTGGGAACCTGCTACTTCCCATTCCACAAGGAGGGAGTGTTTGTCAGAGATGGAGGGAGAGGGTGCCTCTTCCCTGACAGCCAGAACCGTGGAGCCTACGGATGGTCCTACCAGTCTGGGCTTCTCTGAGCTTGGCCTTTTGCCTCTTTCAGGTGACCGTTCTGCGCACACGGCCAAGAGCAGCCAGGAGCAGCCAGACCTTCGCCGGGAACTGTCCCCAGTAGCTGTGGTCAGGGAACCCACTGGAACCTCCTTTCCTTCTGGAGGAAGAGCTGCAGCATCTCGGGGTTCCTCTCTTGTGCCCTTCCCAGAAAGGGTTTACGTTTTGCTGGGGGAAGTGGGGGTGTGTTTGTTCTGTTTGTCTTTGGAAGCATCGCAGTGGATTTTTAAAAGTTTTTTTAATGAAAGAACGTTTGCAGGCGTGCACTTTGTCAGGAGTAAAAAAAAAGTGGTAGGTAAGTGTGTGGCTTAGGAAAAGGCTGCACTAGTTTTTACTTGCAGAAGCTGGCAGCCTAGAAGCCAATGGCACCCTGGGCTGCAGCGTGGGCAAGGGGGGGTGATCCTGCCCCTCTGCTCCCTGCAGTGCTGGGTCCAGCTCTGGAATCCTCAGAGACACCAGTAGTGAGCTCCAGATGCAGGACACGTGGTCCTGCTGTGCCCAACTCCACCTGGCTGACAGAGGAACCCACGGCTTTGGGCTAAACGACCGCAGTGAACTTCTTTGAGTAATGACTCCTGGAGCAAGGGACTCCCCCCTGTGTGTGTGTACGTCCTGCGTGATGTGAGCGTGACGTAAATGGCACGGGCTAAGGCGTGGACACTGTCCTGGGTTCACTGGGACAGAATCCCAGGCCAGCCATGGTCTGCAGGCCAGGAGCAGTTTGGAGTCAGCCAGGGCAGCTGCCCCAGCTTGGCTCGGGGTGTCTCCCAGACCAGAAACGTCACGCTCAGTATCAAGGGGAAGGTTTGCTGAGGATGGGGCATGGACACCTCCCTGCTTGGGGGTCTCCTGACCCTGAAAGTGCTGCCTTCCCCTTTGTTGTGGCTGCCCCTGTATCAGCTGGAGGTAGTTGGAAGATGATTTAGCACTTTATCTGTAAAAGAACTTCAGCAAGATTCTTACACCTTTGTGGGACCGAGATGGGTTTACCTTGTACCTTGTGCCAGGGAGCAAAAATGTCATTAATGTGACAAAAATATCATTGACTTCGTACTTTCATATCTAATGAAAATTGTGTGTATTTGAACGCTGCCGTGCTGTAGAACTGTAAGGTGGGTTGTAATTTGAAGTCTCTCCTTCATTCAGCACTGTAACTCACACCCATTCTAACAAAACACTCGGATGTTAAATCAGCGTCCTCTGCCAGCCTGAACAAAAAAGGGGAAGGACCAAAACACATCATCTTCATCTAGAACCTGTTCGTGTTTCAAAACAGCACTTCGGAATGGTTCAGTCACCTCATTCATATAAAGAACTGATCTGAATTTCATGTGGTTTTGAGTTTAACAAAGTGATTCAAAACTGTGCATGTTATTTGTGTGTGTGTGTGTTTATGTGTGAGGAATGCCAGAATACACGACCTACCTGGCAAGGCAGCAGCCTTCATCTCAGGACAAACCCCCCAGGAGCCAGCTCAGACACTTGACCATTCTCCTCCTCACATCCTGCCTCTCACCGAGAGAGAAGAAAGATTTACTTTTTAAAGATAATATTTGTGAACCCAAGGATTCAACGGATTGACACAGTACTGTACCTCACAGCAACTGTTTGGGGTGCAAGTGTTCTGATCTGGCTCTGTTGCTGGAGCTGTATCTGCTCCGAGGGATAAGGAAGATAGCTGTGTTTACAGAACCAGGTTTCAAGCTGGTGGGGCACGAAGAGGTAGGCGCAGCCACACGCTCTCACAGGACCAGGAAGGCATTGTCATCAAGCTTTTAATGTCATTTATAAAAAAATAGAGTTATTTACATTTACAACTTCTTTGATGGCATCCTCTGTTAACAGCATTGGAACCGGGGAAGAAATGTCACTAGAACTCGGCTGAGGGGAAACTTTTCAAAGACAAGAGTAACAATAGAGGAAGGATGCCTGGAAGAGTGTGCAGTCTGGTTATTTTGCAGCATCCCACAAAGTCACACACCCCCCCTCCCCGTGCACCCTGGCCTTACGGTCAGCAGAATTCCCAAGGCACAGAAACGCTGCCTCGTGTCTAGGCCCAGTCCCCCGTTCTTCCATCTGACACTTCCGAGACGCACCCGAAGGAATTAGTTTAATTCCACAGGCCAGTACCCTACGTGCAGAATGTAGCCACTTAGTTTTTAAGAAAACTCTGGTTAAAAGTGACCAAAAAAACCCCCGAGTATGCCTATACTCATTGCTTAGTCGCTGTAAACCAGATCCGTGAAAACAAAAGCCATCAAAATATATTATAAATCTATCTGAGTCTCAAAGCTGCTCTAAAATACTGCTTTGCTTTGGAATACACGTAACGCTGGTCGCGGTTAGTTTGCAGAGATGCACTTTGGTCCACGCCGTTAAATCTCTATCATCATATTCCTCTTCCTTTAGTTTAAAAAGCCTCAGAACAACAGGTCCTCGGGCAGCGGCGAGAACGATGGAAGTCAAAGAAGGGCCTTTCCAACGCTCAGACTTCAGCTGCTGCAGTCAGTCATAAACACCGCTTTCCACCGCCTCCCTTCCTTGCTGCTTTAAATGACTTCCCAGCGGACACAGATTTAACGTTGTTAGAGGCGGGGGGTTGTCCCCATCGTCTAGTCTTAGACCAGATAAATCACAGCTTTGAAAAATAGCCAGCCCATTAAAAAAAAAAAAAGATCAACAACACCAACAACCCCCCCCAAAAAAAAAAAAACCACCCCAATTTACTTTGACTACGCGGTAGTTCCACATAATCTGCTGGCAGTAGAAACTTCCTTGCTCTCAGAGTCAGGTCTTCCTGAAACCACAAATGGCCAAGTCTGTAAGCAAAAAAAAAAAAAAAAGGTACTTCATATTAAAAAGAAAGTTTATCCTTGTCTGAAACGGGAGCTTTTTTTTTTTACTGCTAGATGTCTAACTCTGGTTCAGTTGCAAACACAGCACCATGTTCTAGTCCCTGCGGGAAGCGCAGGGAGAGCAGAGTTCCTCTAACGAATATTTTTGTTATGGGTTTTTTCCATTATAATTAAATGCTGCAGTGGTCAGCAATTAATTGTTTGCATAAAAAAAAAGGCAACGTTTCTCATGCTTTGCAACTGGCTGCGTGATTTTATAAATAAAAAGCATACGAACTACCCAAAAGCAACCACTCTGCGCTGTACGAGGAACCTTTTTCCCCCTGTGGCACACGCCAGGCATTCAGTTTTCTGCTGATGAGCTAACGACGGCTCGCTTGTGCCCCACACCAGCCCGCAGAGCGAGTTACCCCCTGTTCCAGACATTAAGCTTGCCTAATACTCGAGGGATTTATTCCTTTGGGGTCCCCTACTCCCGACTCCCCAGGAAGACTCGCCCATCACCGTGAGCCGGATCTGGCTCTCGGGTCGCCGCTGGGGCGAGGGTTACTGGGAACTGAGGAAACAGCCAGGGCCGCCCAGCCGCTTCT